>CM060881.1:2215000-2340000 GCA_030762935.1 Hymenopus coronatus | reverse complement strand
GCAGAGACACACGGCATTGATGTTAGTACAGCTTAAAACAGGCAGAAGCGAATAGATTTCTTTGGTCTGGCAGAAACACAGAACTGTATTCGGCTACCGAGGCCCATTCAACAAATCAGCTGTTTTATCTGGGCACGCAACGAGGACTCCAATCTGATCGTTGGTGTTCACCACTTTAGAACTAAACTGCCAATACGAGGTTAAGTAAGAACACCTTTTAAAGCCACAAGTTTCCATTCTATGCCCTCAGAATAAAGGTCTAGTGTGCTCCGTTCACATGACTTTCTCTATATTTCTAAAACAAGTTTTTGTTAACAAGCTTATTCTTCTATCCACTTCATGCTAATCGAGACAAACGTTAGCAGAAACGGTCTTATTACTTAGCTCCTTATAAGTAGAAGAGAACTAAGGAAATACGCTAAGCTAAACCGACAGTCAGATGTTTTAAAATATGGTTGCTATGGAATTGAAATCCATTGACAAACTGCCGTATGAAAAAAGTTACTACTTTAAAACTGAAACCAACAACGAGAAATATCACCAAATGGTTCAAATCCACCAAAAAAGGTATATTACATAAATTGTGTGTTTTAATGAGATCTACATCTTTTGTTTGTCTATCTCTTATGCTTTACCACTTATCCAGAATATAGAGGTTATTCCCAGAAAATTCAAGTTATACGTTTTATTTTACATGTAAAAATCTTAAATATACGAAATTTTAATCAAAATCGTTAGAGCCATCTTGATAAAATCAAACTTTTCAATTGTTTTTTCATGCAAAGTGTAGTTCGTATAGCATCCTTGGGAGATACTGAACTTAAATTTCAAGACTTTTCGTTTTTGAGCTATACTGCCCACAGACACACATACACACGGACTTTTTTCTATTTTTTTTGGATTCAGGAGGTCCCAAAACATGCAATACAATACCTTTTCTCTACACTATGTACATGGTACGTGTAGAGAAAGGCATATATCGGACTGGAAATGTTAAAAGTTTTGACTATCACTTTAGCCTTTGGTATTCCCTTATTTCCCTTTTACTTACAAGGAAGGAAGTAATAAGACAATTTTTGCTAATTTTTATCCCGATTAACATGAAGTCGATAAAGGAATACCTACTCTTTTGTAAGAATTGTTGGTTTGCAGAATAGATAGATGGAACACATTAGTTTGTTGTTGTTGTTGTTGTAAGGTGCATGTTTGCCTTTCTTAAAGTATGGAGATATGTGACCGGGAGAAAACTATGTGACATTCTGGGTTCAGAGAGAAAACAAACGGAAGCTACAAGAACGTATCAGTTGAAAGCCTACAATTGCAGGAAATGTAGCTCCGCCAACGGGAAAATAATGAAAGAGAGCAGGTCAGCAGACCTCGGAGCGAATTCCTCCAGCAAGTGGTTCCCTTTGAGCGGACCACAATGTGAACCATACCTTCTTGGCGCATATCCACATCTAAACGACTAGCGCACTGATCTGTCAGACAAATGGCTTGTCAGCGATTCTGGTAAATATTGCATTTTTCTTTTGCAAAAGTGTACCATACTTTAATATTTATTTATAGGAATAATTACGAAACCTAATGTGTTGTCTACAATAGTTTATTCACGTTCAGAATATTCCACGTTTGGTATTTATGTAGAGCTGGTATTTAATGATCTTTTCGTTTTTGAGCTATGCTGTTCACAGATACATACACACACGGACCTTTTTCTAACATGTTTTTTTTTGGACTCAAGAGACTTGAAAACACTCGACGTAGAATTTGTGGGTGAATATCAAGACTTCCCTTTGTTAAACTTTAAGAGAAGGATCAGAACAACCTTGAAGGCAAATGCTCAGAAATTAGTGGGATTAATCTCATCCTTTTCCTTAAATGTGTTCTTGTAACATTATTGTATGTAGCATGTTTAATTATTTTTATTCTCTCATGACGCAGCCTGTGTATATTTGTAGTTAATGACTGAAAATAAACTATCTATCTACATGCTAGAGAAAGTAAAAGTTGCAGCTCTAGGTTTGATTACTTAGAAAATGCATTGTGCTGTTTCTATGTCCCCTTAAAGGCATGGCGTGCTCTTTAACAGTTTTCCAATAAACCTGTTGCACGCCCTGGAATGTGTAAGTAGTCATGTGTTTGCTGCCTGCTCTTTAACAACCTATTGCGTCGATCTGAGTGGCTCAGCTACTAGCCTAAGGGCGCGAGTTCAAACTCAGTCCACAACAATGCTTTTTAAGTGCGCTTAAAAGCGATAGCTCAATAAATTCATTGACAGAAAAGAACTCCCTGCGGCGCTGATAAGTTTCTGTCAGTTGAGAGGATCGTTATTAAATAATTATTTATTTAAAAAAATATTGTTAAAAAGCTTATAGCTCTGTCGTGTTTTTTTTAGATACCTCCTTATCGGAACAAGGCGTTATACTAAGCTAAGCTGATATTCAAAGAAAAATACAAAAAGAGAAACAACTGACAAATTTTCACTTGAGTGTACTGGGGAATTTAAACCAGAAAACAAGAACATTTGGGAAACAATTTAAAAAATCCGATGTGTTCTATTCATAAAGCTTTCTCTGACTATTACACAAATAACTTTCCTTACAAAAGCTTATTCTTTTATCTACGACATTAGCATAAATTGTTTTATTAGAAAGGTAGAAGGAATATAAAGGAATGCACTAGACTAAATCGATAGTCAAATCTTTTAAAAGCTGGTCCAATGTGAAACAATTGAAGTTCAATTCACTTTGCATGGCCTGCAGAAAAACAGGGGAGATGAAACGAAACGCACTTCCTGTTTGAGAAAAATTTAAGGTAGTTTGAAATAGACACCAATAAAAAAGGATATTTTAGAAACGGTCAGCTGTACATAAAACACATATGAGATATATTACGTGTTTTAACAAGATCTATATTTTTTGCGTGGTAAGTTTTTATCTGTCTCTTACGGTTTAACCATCTTGGAAAACTCTACAAAACTTATCCATCCCTTCAAAGAGTATTCCCAGAAAATTAAAAATATGCATTTTATTTGTGATTTAAATATCTTTAATATACGGCATTTCAATCAAAGTCGCTAGAGCCATTCTTGAGCAAAACACATGTTCAAAAACGTTTCCATTTAAAGGACAGGTTGTGGTGAGCGGCTTTTCTTGAAAATCTCCATGTCGCATCCTTGTGAAATACTACAAATAAATGTAGTATTTAACGGTCTTTTAGTTTTTGAGGTAAGCTGTCTACACACACACAGACAGAGACACACAGACATACACACACAGACACAGACACACACAGACACACAGACACAGGCACAGGCACAGACATACACACACAGACACAGATACACATACACACACATACACAGGCACAGACATATACACACAGACACACAGACACAGATACACATACACACAGACACACAGACACAGGCACACACATACACACACAGACACACACACAGATACACAGACACACACATACACACAGACACAGGCACAGACATACACACACAGACACACAGACACAGACACACACATACACACAGACACAGGCACAGACATACACACACAGACACAGGCACAGACACACAGACACAGACACACACAGACACAGGCACAGACACACAGACACAGACACACACATACACACAGACACAGGCACAGACATACACACACAGACACACAGACACACACATACACACAGACACAGGCACAGACATACACACACAGACACAGGCACAGACATACACACACAGACACACACAGACACACAGACACAGACACACACATACACACAGACACAGACACACACATACACACAGACACAGGCACACACATACACACACAGATACACATACACACAGACACACAGACACAGATACACATACACACATACACACAGACACAGGCACAGACATACACACACAGACACACAGACACAGACACACACATACACACAGACACAGGCACAGACATACACACACAGACACAGGCACAGACATACACACACAGACACAGACACACACATACACACAGACACAGGCACAGACATACACACACAGATACACATACACACAGACACACAGACACAGATACACATACACACACAGACACACACATACACACAGACACAGGCACAGATACACATACACACAGACACACAGACACAGATACACATACACACACATACACACAGACACAGGCACAGACATACACACACAGACACACAGACACAGACACACACATACACACAGACACAGGCACAGACATACACACACAGACACAGGCACAGACATACACACACAGACACAGACACACACAGACACACAGACACAGACACACAGACACAGACACACACATACACACAGACACAGGCACAGACATACACACACAGACACAGGCACAGACATACACACACAGACACAGACACACACATACACACAGACACAGGCACACACATACACACACAGATACACATACACACAGACACACAGACACAGATACACATACACACACAGACACACACATACACACAGACACAGGCACAGATACACATACACACAGACACACAGACACAGATACACATACACACACAGACACACACATACACACAGACACAGGCACAGATACACATACACACAGACACACACATACACACAGACACAGACACACACATACACACAGACACACAGACACAGTTACACATACACACACAGACACACACATACACACAGACACAGGCACAGATACACATACACACAGACACACACATACACACAGACACAGGCACAGACATACACACACAGACACACAGACACAGATACACATACACACACAGACACACACATACACACACAGACACACACATACACACACAGACACACACAGACACACACATACACACACAGACACACACATACACACAGACACACAGACACAGATACACACACAGACACACACACAGATACACATACACACGGACAGAGACACAGACACACGGACACACACACAGACACACAGACAGAGACACACAGACACACACAGACACACAGACAGAGACACACAGACACAGACACACAGACACACGGACACACACAGACACACACACAGACAGAGACACACATACAGAGACACACATACAGACACAGACAGAGACACACAGACACACACAGACAGAGACACACAGACACACACAGACAGAGACACACAGACACACACAGACAGAGACACACAGACACACACACAGACACACACAGACAGAGACCCACATACAGACACAGACAGAGACACACAGACACACACAGACAGAGACACACAGACACACACACAGACACACATACAGACACAGACAGAGACACACAGACACACACAGACAGAGACACACAGACAGAGACACACAGACACACAGACAGAGACACACAGACACACACAGACACACAGACAGAGACACACAGACACACAGACACACGGACACACACAGACACACACACAGACACACACAGACACACAGACAGAGACACACAGACACACACAGACACACAGACAGAGACACACAGACACACAGACACACGGACACACACAGACACACACAGAGACACACACAGACACACACACAGAGACACACACAGACACACACACAGAGACACACACAGACACACACAGACACACACACAGAGACACACATACAGACAGAGACACACATACAGAGACAGACAGAGACACACAGACACACAGACACACAGACAGAGACACACAGACACAGACACACAGACACACGGACACACACAGACACACACAGAGACACACACAGACACACACAGACACAGACACAGACACACATACAGACACAGACACAGACACACATACAGACACACACAGAGACACACACGGACACACACAGACACACACAGAGACACACACAGACACACACAGACACAGACACAGACACACATACAGACACAGACAGAGACACACACAGACAGAGACACATACAGACACACACAGAGACACACACAGACACACACAGACACAGACACAGACACACATACAGACACAGACAGAGACACACAGACACAGACACACATACAGACACAGACAGAGACACACAGACACAGACACAGACACAGACACACATACAGACACAGACAGAGACACACAGACACAGACACAGACACACATACAGACACAGACAGAGACACACAGACACAGACACAGACACACATACAGACACAGACAGAGACACACAGACACAGACACACACACAGACACAGACACACATACAGACACACACAGACACACACAGACACAGACACAGACACACATACAGACACAGACAGAGACACACATACAGACACACACAGAGACACACACAGACACACAGACACACAGACACACACAGACAGAGACACACATACAGACACACAGACACACAGACACAGACACACAGACACACACAGACACAGACAGAGACACACACAGACACAGACAGAGACACACACATACACACACAAACACACACAGACACACACACAGACACAGACACACACAGACACACAGACACACACAGACACACAGACACACAGACACACACAGACACACAGACACACAGACACACACAGACACAGACACAGACACACACATACACACACAGAGACACACACATACACACACAGAGACACACACACAGACACAGACACACACAGACACACACAGAGACACACACACAGACACACAGACACACACAGACACACACACAGAGACACACACAGACACACAGACACACACAGACACACACAGACACACACACAGAGACACACACACAGACACAGACACACACAGACACAAACACACACAGAGACACACACACAGACACACAGACACACACAGACATACACACACAGACACAGACACACACATACATACACACACAAACACACACAGAGACACACACACAGACACACACAGACACACACAGACACAGACACAGACCCACACAGACACACACAGAGACACAGACACACACATATCTTTTTCTATAAATGCTTTTTTTCGAATTCAGGGGACTTCAAAATACATATTTCCGGTGAAATGTCGACATGGAATTTTTGGAATACAATACCTTCTCTATCCACTGTGTACATACGGGCTAGCAAAAATAAAAGGGTAAGATAATTTGTGCAGTTTAAAGAGTTCGTACATTTGTTTAATGTTTGGGATTTTAATCAAACTGTTATCGTCATTTTCGAAAAGTTTTCAAGTTTGAAATGGGGATTTTTTTGTAGAAATATTTGTGTGGCATCGGTGGAAAATGTTGATGCTAAGTTTGGTATTTTACTGTATTTTGAGTTACCCAGTTTACGCACACACCCACAACGGATATGATTCTAGACATCTGAAATTCAGGGGTCCTCAAAACATATATTTCCTATGAAGTCTCGGTATCGAATTTATGGATGGAAAGCAAAACCTGCTCTTCCTATCCATTTAACTAAGGATGAATGCAATTCTTTAGGGATATTAAATACTTTTGCGTGTGACTCAGTCGTGGAGTCAATTCCTGATCCACGGGGTTTCCCTAGGTCACCAGGCGACTGCCCTTTATCCCCTCCATTTCCCCTGATTTCTAATTTGGTCATGATCTGGTAGGTCTGTTTCGAGGTTGAGTTTGCTTGATAAGATAAAAGATGCTCTCTGATCATTTTTCTAAAAATGCTTCTTTTTAATTCAGGGGTCTCAAAACATATATTTTCAGTGAAATCTCGATATCAAATTTTTGGGTGAAATATAATTTGTTATTTATCTACTAAATGCATTGTACATACGTGTTAGAGAAAGTAAAAAGGTCACACGAAGCAATAATGAATGCTTATCGTCGTTATTGTTGGCTTTATTATAATAAGTATTAAACACAGAACTACGTGAAAAAATACGGAATGTATTTACTGTCGTTTTATTTTAATGTATCGTGTAATTGCTCCTAAGAGAGGTTTATGTAGCGAAACATAATCAACTTTATTATCTCCGGCCAGACGAGCTATAAGTCGCGTTCAGTTTTTCTGAGCGCAAAACATCCCTTACCTTCCGTAAATTGTTAATTCGCATGCCCGAGAGAGAAGATAAAAGGTAGAAAAAAGAAAGAAAACCCAAATTCAAGAAGAAAAACGTTTTACTATCGCGAAGAAATACAACTAATGCCAACTCACTGAAAGCATACATTTGCCATATTTTTAAGGTTTTTAAGTTCTAAATTTAACTTTCAGATGTCTTTGATACGTAATAACAGATAAAGTATTAGCCAAAGCTAACCTGTCTATTTTCGTTCAAATTAATAAATAATTTGCTGATTTGAACCATATTCTAGAGTGTAACACAAGAACTATTTCTAATTTTCACAAAGGCCATAAAATTAATTTGTTTTTTTCAATTAATGTAAGAAATCTCTTCCTTTTCAAGTCAATTGTATAAAGCGAATCATCATCAGGTGCTGATTGCGGCCACACCTTTAGAATTGGTGTCTCTCCAAATATAACTGAGCTGATTAAGTTGTTCGGAAAATGTTTCCTTATGTGGGCAATTTCTTTAGCGGAATTAAATGAAGCATTGCAAATTAAAAGGAAAGGGTCTGATGGGTTCCATTCACATGACTTTCTCTAGCTACTCCACAATCGACATTTTCAAACAAAATATTAAATACACTTAACTAAAGTGATAGCCAAATCTTTTAAAGGCTGGTCGCTATGTGAAACAATTGAAATTCGGTTCTCTTGCATTCCCGGGAGTAAAACAAAAGAGACATGAAACGAAAGTTGACTTCTTGTTTGAGAAAGATTTAAGAAGTTTAAAACTGAAACAGTTAACTCTACAAAAAAGACGTAGGCACATTACATAAATTATATGTTTTAACGAGAATTATATTTTTGTGGAGTAAATTGGTTTCAGCTTTCCTTATACGGGAATTTGTCAACTTCTGACCAGACAAGGAAATGAATTACAATCACTTAAGAACCATGTTTTAAAAGATCTGACTATTGCTTTAGCCTAATGAATTCCCTTCTACTTAGAAGGAACTAACACAACCATTTATATTAATGATTAACATGATGTAAACAAAAGAATAATATGTTGTAACAATAGTTTTTAGAGAAAGCCATGTGAATAGAACACATCAGCTTTCTTTTCGCTTTTGCTAATTAAAAAAGTTCTTTATAATGCAACTGTTTCTTTCATAATCTCATTTTATCTTATCTGAAAGTGTACGAAAAGATATAAGGAAACGTTTCTTTATCTCAAGCATATCCTTGTAAAATCTTTATCGAATTAAAACTGTTACGTCTTTCTATGAAACCTTTTATAGTTATACAAAATTAAATATTTGTTTGGAATCGATAACTGCATATATTTGAAATATAATATGCAAAATTTAAAACCAAATTTTTCATGCTGTCCAAACACGTGACATTTCACAATTTTCATTTTGGAAAATTCTTCTTCTTTTTGCAATGTTATTTACACAGAATCGCGAAATTAATCGTCTATTCTAATTATGTTTAACAATTTAGTAATAAGATGTCAACTATGATATTTGAAAGCTATAGAATTGAGGACCGGCTGCCAACATTTACACAGAATCGCGAAATTAATCTTCTATTCTAATTATGTTTAACAATTTAGTAATAAGATGTCAACTATGATATTTGAAAGTTATAGAATTGAGGACCGGCTGCCAACATTTACAGCGGTAACGGTTGTTAGATATTGCGAAGACATCCGTTTCTTGGTTGCCGCACAAAAATGTAATTATTTTTCCTTGCCTGGCAAAATGTAGAGAATTTTATCTGGTTTAACGGATTTTCAGCTTCAAGTATTATACGAATCATAATATTGGATCCCTGTTTTTACGGTTGGCTAATTCGAGCGCAAAGTAAATATTCCACGAAAAGTTTTGCAGATGAAAGATAGGAATGATAAAATACGACACGCCGCAACTAAGGCAAAAAGAATTTCAGGAACGCTGTGCTCAAAGAGACTGAGGAATGGCTTCTCCCTCTATTGGAAAAAGGAAGAAACTTTCCAAGATACGTTTTATTTGGACACGTTAAATCTACAGGCTTATAGCGGACACATAAGAGTTAAAGTTGTGTTACTCTCGTACGAGCTTTTTCTCTATCCTCTATCGCTTATTAGTAGATATAAAACATTAGTGGCATGTGATAACAGTGAAACAGTGTTAGCTGTGAGTTTGAAGACATCTTTACTGCTCTAAATTTGTTCAGTAAATACGAGCATTAAAATTGAGGTATCAATGCTCAACAATGCCATACAGAAGCTTGTGGTTAGGTGGGGGAAGGGAAGGTGCTCATCAAAAAACGTGCAGCTGGCAGACCGCTATCACTTACAGCCATGTTCATTGAAGTGTCAATGGTGAGTATAGGTTATTTAGGAACACCATTTATGAACAGCTATGCGCCGTAAACATCCAAATTCCGTGAAATGTCATATGATAGTGCTCGCTCTCACGCAGCTGCCCCTGTTCTTAATTGTGCAGCATCCTCCCTCAGTATAAGCCCATATGACTTCGACCTTTTTAAGAAAGTGGAATTACCACTTAGAGTAGTAAGTTTTGGAACAACACAGGCTCGAATAATAGGACAAGACGCTGACATGGCGTCCTGAGGCGTGTAGCAGGAGATTACTGCAACAATGTCACTGCTCCTTATTGTTGTTAATTGAAACGTTGCCACTAAATATTGTACAACATCAAACTGTATTACCTATAATTAAACACTCAACGCAATTTTTAAAACGAATTTCATTCACATGACAATCTCTACCGGTTTTTCTTTTATCTTTGTCATGCTAATCAAGATAAAAGTTCACAGAAATTGACTTTAAAATAAGAACTGAAGCTTTCCTGGCGACGTATTAATTCAAAATCTTCTCGGGCTTCTAGCCAGGTATTTGTTTTCTCGTACAGTAGAGAAATATGGAGTTACATTAGCAAAAGCGATAGTAAAATCTTTTAAAAGCTTTTCGCTATATGAAGCAATTAAAATTCTATTCTCTTTGTGTGACAAGAAGTAAAACAAAAGAGATATGAAACAAAAGATGACTTTTTGTTCGAGAAAAGTTTAAGTAGTTATTAATTGAAATCAATAACAAGAGGATATTTCCAGAAGATTCAAGATATACATTTTGTTTGTCATGAAAATATCTTAAACATATGATATTGTAATCAAAATCGTTTGAGTCATGTTTGAGAAAATCAACCTTTTTTAGAAAAGTTTTCCATGTAAAGGGTAGTTCGGGGTCGGAGACTTTTCCTCAGAATTTTCGTGGCACATCCTTGGTACTATACCGACTCTTCGTTTTGAGTTATCGTGTTCACAGATCTGTCTCTAAAAATGTATTTTTAAACACAGGAGACCCTAAAACGTGCATTTCCTTTGAATTTAGGTATCGAATTTTTGGGTAGAGTGCACAAAAATGTGAATCTCGATAAAACACAATTTATGTCATATACATTTTTTCGTGGCATTGACAATTTCCGAGATATTCCCTTGTTATTAGTTTCAGTTTTAAAATATATAAAACTTTTCTCATGCGGGAGTTTGTCAATTGCTCATGCAAAGAAACGTATTTCAATTACATGGCAACCATCTTCTTACTTTCTCTATACACACTATGTACATCGTGTATAGAGAAGGTATTGCACTCCACCCAAAAATTCCATACCGTCATTTCACCGGAAATATATGTTTTAGGGTCCCCTTTATCTAAAAAAAAAAAAAAATTTTCGTAAAAAGGTCCGTGTGTGTGTGTGTGTGTGTGTGTGTGTGTGTCCGTGTGTCTGTGAACAGGATAACTCAAAAACGAAAAGTCGGTAAAGTACCAAACTTGGTATTTAAGTTTAGTATCTTTCAGAGATACCACACGAAGATTTTGAGAAAAATCCCCCCATCCCCAACTACCCTTTACATGGAAGTTTTTTTCAAAAAATGTGATTTTCTCAAAAATGGCTCTAACGATTTTGATTAAAAGTTCGTATATTAAAGATATTCACCGACAAATAAAATGTACATCTTGAATTTTCTGGGAATAGCCTCTGAAGAGTACTTTATTCTGGATGAATTGTACGGAATTTGGAATAACTGCTAAACCGTAAGAGAAGGACAAAAACTTACTACACGAAAAATGTAGAGCACGTTAAAACACACAATTTATGTTATATACATATTTATCGTGGAGTTCGCCGTTTTTGAGGCATTCCTTGTTTTTGGTTTCTGCTTTGAAAAACTTATACTTTTCTCGTATAGGAATTTATCAACTACTATCCATACAAACAAAGGAACTTCGTCACATAGCAACCAGCTTTTGACTATCACTTTAACCTATGCTACTCCCTTATTTCGCTTCTACTTACAAGGAAGCAAGTAATAAGACTATTTCTGCTATTTTTTCTGATTAGCATGAAGTAAATAGAAGTATAAGCTTTTTAACAATAATTTGTTGCAGATATGTAGAGAAAGTCATGTGAATGGAAGACACCAGATTTTTAAAGTTATGACTATCTCTTTAGCTAGTGTGTTAGTTTATTTCCCTTCTACTTACAAGGAAGAAGATATATTATTGCTGTACCAGTAATTTTTGTGAGTGGTATTCAAAGATGACCTGCAATGATTTCAAACTAATAATTTAAAATCTTATTTAATCATTTTTACTTTCTCTAGCCCCGTATGTGCAATGTACATAGGGTAGAGAAGTATTGTATTCCACCCAAAAATTCGATACCGAGATTTCACCGGAAATACGTGTTTTAGGCCTCCCTGAATCCAAAAACAGGATTTTCAGAAAAAGGTCCGTGTGTGTCCGTGTGTCTGTGAACACGATAACTCAAAAACGAAAAGTAGCTAAACTACCAAACTTGGTATTTAAGTTTAGTATATTCCAAGGATGCGACACGAAGATTTTGAGAAAAATCTCCCCACCCGAAACTACCATTTACATGGAATATTTTTCGACAATTTTGATTTTCTTAAAAATGGCTCTAACGATTTTGATTAAAATATCGTATATTAAAGATATTTATTTACCTGACAAACAAAATGTATATCTTGAATTTTCTGGGAATAGCTTCTAAAGACATGTTCATTCTGGATGAAGTTTGCTTAATTTGGCATAACTAGTAAACCGTAAGAGATAGACAAAACTTACTAAATAGAAAATGTAGGTCTTGTTAAAATACACAAGTTATGTCATATACATCTTTTTCGTGGAGCTTACCGTTTTCGAGGTATTCATTGTTATTTGTTTCAATTGTGAAGTACTTATTCTTTTCTCAGAGGGGAGTGTCCGTTTTTCTTTTGTTGTACTCCTGGCCAAGAAAAGAAGCGATTTGTAAGACAATCGCATAACGACAGCTTTTAAAACATTTGACTAGCGGTTTAGCCTAGTGTATTCCCTTATTTTCTTCCTACTTATAAGGAACTAAGTAATAAGAACATTGTGCTAATGAGTACCACGATTAGCAAGGTGCAGAAAGAAGAAGAATCTTATGTAAGAAGTTTGTAGAATAGCTAGAGAAAGTCATGTGTGTGTAACACATCAGATTTTTTTAATTATATTGATTTTATGATATTTACAAATAAAAAATACTAGAATACTCTCTTAAAATTAATACAAATCCACCTCTTCCATATTCAAGCAATGTTTCTGCTAATGTATATCTCGATTAGCTCGAAGCGGATAGAAGATAAGATTTTTAAAAATAGTTGGTTGCAGAGCTGTAGAGAAAGTGATGTGAATGATTTACTGCTGCGACACATAACATTCACTGATTTTCTATGTGAGAAGGGACTTGATGCTAGTATCCTGTCTGAAACATGTCGATCGAAAGCTTGTTAAAGATTAATGCGGCAGGCGTCCCGTGACCTACTTGCTTTTTGAAAAGTGTGGCCAGGCTTCTTCTTCCTTAAATATTTGTGTTGAAGGCGGCTGCTTGACGAGAAACTCCAGCAAGTGTGGTTACGTTGGCTCAGCAATGTGCTCTTTTATTCCTTCTGTTTGCTCCACTGACGGGAATGTGAGCTTGAGGAGTAAATGGAAGATTGGGCTCAAATGTTCCCTCAGCAATGTGCTCTTTTATTCCTTCTGTTTGCTCCACTGACGGCAATGTGAACTTGAGGAGTAAATGGAAGATTGGGCTCAAATGTTCCCTCAGCAATGTGCTCTTTTATTCCTTCTGTTTGCTCCACTGACGGCAATGTGAACTTGAGGAGTAAATGGAAGATTGGGCTCAAATGTTCCCTCAGCAATGTGCTCTTTTATTCCTTCTGTTTGCTCCACTGACGGCAATGTGAACTTGAGGAGTAAATGGAAGATTGGGCTCAAATGTTCCCTCAGCAATGTGCTCTTTTATTCCTTCTGTTTGCTCCACTGACGGCAATGTGAACTTGAGTAGTAAATGGAAGATTGGGCTCAAATGTTCCCTCAGCAATGTGCTCTTTTATTCCTTCTGTTTGCTCCACTGACGGCAATGTGAACTTGAGGAGTAAATGGAAGATTGGGCTCAAATGTTCCCTCAGCAATGTGCTCTTTTATTCCTTCTGTTTGCTCCACTGACGGCAATGTGAGCTTGAGGAGTAAACGGAAGATTGGGCTCAAATGTTCCCTCAGCAATGTGCTCTTTTATTCCTTCTGTTTGCTCCACTGACGGCAATGTGAACTTGAGGAGTAAATGGAAGATTGGGCTCAAATGTTCCCTCAGCAATGTGCTCTTTTATTCCTTCTGTTTGCTCCACTGACGGCAATGTGAACTTGAGGAGTAAATGGAAGATTGGGCTCAAATGTTCCCTCAGCAATGTGCTCTTTTATTCCTTCTGTTTGCTCCACTGACGGCAATGTGAACTTGAGGAGTAAATGGAAGATTGGGCTCAAATGTTCCCTCAGCAATGTGCTCTTTTATTCCTTCTGTTTGCTCCACTGACGGGAATGTGAGCTTGAGGAGTAAATGGAAGATTGGGCTCAAATGTTCCCTCAGCAATGTGCTCTTTTATTCCTTCTGTTTGCTCCACTGACGGCAATGTGAACTTGAGGAGTAAATGGAAGATTGGGCTCAAATGTTCCCTCAGCAATGTGCTCTTTTATTCCTTCTGTTTGCTCCACTGACGGCAATGTGAACTTGAGGAGTAAATGGAAGATTGGGCTCAAATGTTCCCTCAGCAATGTGCTCTTTTATTCCTTCTGTTTGCTCCATTGACGGGAATGTGAACTTGAGGAGTAAATGGAAGATTGGGCTCAAATGTTCCCTCAGCAATGTGCTCTTTTATTCCTTCTGTTTGCTCCACTGACGGCAATGTGAACTTGAGGAGTAAATGGAAGATTGGGCTCAAATGTTCCCTCAGCAATGTGCTCTTTTATTCCTTCTGTTTGCTCCACTGACGGCAATGTGAACTTGAGGAGTAAATGGAAGATTGGGCTCAAATGTTCCCTCAGCAATGTGCTCTTTTATTCCTTCTGTTTGCTCCACTGACGGCAATGTGAACTTGAGGAGTAAATGGAAGATTGGGCTCAAATGTTCCCTCAGCAATGTGCTCTTTTATTCCTTCTGTTTGCTCCACTGACGGCAATGTGAACTTGAGGAGTAAATGGAAGATTGGGCTCAAATGTTCCCTCAGCAATGTGCTCTTTTATTCCTTCTGTTTGCTCCACTGACGGGAATGTGAGCTTGAGGAGTAAATGGAAGATTGGGCTCAAATGTTCCCTCAGCAATGTGCTCTTTTATTCCTTCTGTTTGCTCCACTGACGGCAATGTGAACTTGAGGAGTAAATGGAAGATTGGGCTCAAATGTTCCCTCAGCAATGTGCTCTTTTATTCCTTCTGTTTGCTCCACTGACGGCAATGTGAACTTGAGGAGTAAATGGAAGATTGGGCTCAAATGTTCCCTCAGCAATGTGCTCTTTTATTCCTTCTGTTTGCTCCACTGACGGCAATGTGAGCTTGAGGAGTAAATGGAAGATTGGGCTCAAATGTTCCCTCAGCAATGTGCTCTTTTATTCCTTCTGTTTGCTCCATTGACGGGAATGTGAACTTGAGGAGTAAATGGAAGCTGTTTGCTCCACTGACGGGAATGTGAACTTGAGGAGTAAATGGAAGATTGGGCTCAAATGTTCCCTCAGCAATGTGCTCTTTTATTCCTTCTGTTTGCTCCACTGACGGGAATGTGAGCTTGAGGAGTAAATGGAAGATTGGGCTCAAATGTTCCCTCAGCAATGTGCTCTTTAATTCCTTCTGTTTGCTCCACTGACGGGAATGTGAACTTGAGGATTAAATGGAAGATTGGGCTCAAATGTTCCCTCAGCAATGTGCTCTTTTATTCCTTCTGTTTGCTCCACTGACGGCAATGTGAACTTGAGGAGTAAATGGAAGATTGGGCTCAAATGTTCCCTCAGCAATGTGCTCTTTTATTCCTTCTGTTTGCTCCATTGACGGGAATGTGAACTTGAGGAGTAAATGGAAGATTGGGCTCAAATGTTCCCTCAGCAATGTGCTCTTTTATTCCTTCTGTTTGCTCCACTGACGGCAATGTGAACTTGAGGAGTAAATGGAAGATTGGGCTCAAATGTTCCCTCAGCAATGTGCTCTTTTATTCCTTCTGTGCAGTGTTTGCTCCACTGACGGCAATGTGAACTTGAGGAGTAAATGGAAGATTGGGCTCAAATGTTCCCTCAGCAATGTGCTCTTTTATTCCTTCTGTTTGCTCCACTGACGGCAATGTGAACTTGAGGAGTAAATGGAAGAGTGGGCTCAAATGTTCCCTCAGCAATGTGCTCTTTTATTCCTTCTGTTTGCTCCACTGACGGGAATGTGAACTTGAGGAGTAAATGGAAGATTGGGCTCAAATGTTCCCTCAGCAATGTGCTCTTTTATTCCTTCTGTTTGCTCCACTGACGGCAATGTGAACTTGAGGAGTAAATGGAAGATTGGGCTCAAATGTTCCCTCAGCAATGTGCTCTTTTATTCCTTCTGTTTGCTCCACTGACGGCAATGTGAACTTGAGGAGTAAATGGAAGATTGGGCTCAAATGTTCCCTTAGCAATGTGCTCTTTTATTCCTTCTGTTTGCTCCACTGACGGGAATGTGAACTTGAGGAGTAAATGGAAGATCTTCTGTGCAGTGTTTGCTCCACTGACGGCAATGTGAACTTGAGGAGTAAATGGAAGATTTCCGGATTTGTCGCTCATGGGGCAAGTTTGTTTCAAAAAGTTGCTTTTAATTTTATTTTGGCTTTTTATTTAGATTTTGACATCCAAACTCTTGGAGGATTATGTAGCAGATCAGCCTTAGCTGCTGGTGGAACTGCTCCGTTGCTACCGGAGATGCCCGCATGCAGGTGTAGCCTGAAGCGACGTGTTCTGGGGTGATAATCTCCAAGGGCGCTCCGATGGAAGGGCAAACTGTTGTAGAATTTAACAGCGCGGCGCCTAATCTGTCCTCCAGGTTTGATAGTCCAGAGACTTCATGCAGGAAATGGTGTGTTATTTATAGACGCTCTTTAAGTGCTATGGTTCTCAGCGTTCCATTCTATACTGGGCGTAAAAGACCGCTTAATTTTGCTCAGAGACCTCTTTTATCAGGCTTGAGGTTCTTTTATATGCTGTAAATCTACGACATGGGACCAACAGCTTTACTTCCATTCTGAAGGAAGTCATGCTAAGAATGTTTGCGCTTGACAAAAACCATCGTCCTCCGCCGGGATTGAGCCCGCGATCTTGGGTATATGAAGTTAGCAAGATAACCATTACACCATGGAGGGCGGCAATTTCATGCAAGAGTCTCACTGCAAAAGAGGCCAAGCTGCCACCTTTAATACCTGTGGATGGCGTGGTAAGAAACTTCCAGAAGTAGAGGTCATTAATGCGCGAGTAAACCACACGCAGGTGCGACAACATCTTGCTTTGGTGTAAAGTGACCGCCGAACGCACACGTGTTCGCTCATTCAGGTGTGAAGCTATGAGAAGAAGCCAACCACACTGGCCTAAGATTCAGCCACAAGCAACCCGTTCAGACATGTGCAGCATTTCGGGTCGTCAAGGCACAGGCGCATAGTGATAATACGAGGGGCATACTGAAAGTCATGAGCAACACTGTTTTACAATCTTAGTATTTATTTTTAAGCCAAACCAAATACATCATCATAATCTACAGACTTTCTTTCACTTTTCGACATAGTCTCCATTGTTTTGCACACATTTTTCCCCATCGTTCTACAAGTTTGAAAATGCCCTTGTGATAGAACACCGTTCCAGCTGCCCGCAGACCCTGACGCACTGCTTTCCGAATATCCTCCAGCGTCTCGTAGAGTTGGTCACGCATCTGCCCCTTCACAGAACCGAAAAGACGGTAGTCGGGACTGTAGGGAGGATGTGGAAGAGTTTCCCACCCTAATGCCCTGATCTTCTCCATAGTGGCACGAGCAGTATGCGGACGCGCATTATCCTGTTGAAGGATGATCGTCTTTCCAGGGCGTTTATCACGCAAAGCCCGACGGAGCTTCAGAAGTGTCTTGATGTAGCGGGCAGAATTTATGGTTTGTCCAGGTTCAAGAAAGTCAACCAGAATGCAACCTTGTGCATCACAAAAGACACTTCCCATAACTTTTCCTACAGACTGCACTGTCTTCGCTTTCTTCTTCGATGGTGAGTTCAAGTGGTGCCATTCCATACTCTGACGTTTCGTTTCTGGCTCATAGTGATGGAACCAGCTCTCATCTCCAGTCATAATACACGTAAAAAATTCATCACCTTCATTATGAAATCTCTGAAGAAGGTTTTGTGCAATGGTTCTTCTCTGAAGTTTCTGGTCTTCAGTCAATAAACGGGGGACCCAACGGGCACTGACCTTTCGATAACCCAAACTGTGGATCATTTCTTGCACTGCACTATGTCCTATTCCAAGTTGCTCAGCAATTTCATTCATAGTGAAACGCCTATCTCCTGTAATGAGCTCATCAACTCTTTCCTTGTTGTGTTCTGTAGAGGTAGTTCGAGGACGCCCGCTACGAGGCGCATTTTGCAGACTCGTGCTTCCATCTTTGAAATGTTTCACCCATCTTCTAACACTGCTGGCACCCATGCAGACACCTCCATACGCACGTTGAAGTCTGAGATGAATTTCAGGAGCAGATTTTCCTTCTTTCACAAGGAATTCAATGACAGCACGCTGTCGAAACGAAACATCAATGTCAGCCATTTTTCAAACACTATCTGTGGTCACGTGATAGAAGCTAATGACGTCACAATATGTCAACATGTGGCTTAAAGTCTGTAGATTACGATTCTGCTATTCGTTTCGTTACATTGTTGAAATTTAAATTTTTACAATGGGTTGCTCGTGACTTTCAGTTGCCCCTTTGTAAGAAAACCCCTTTGCATGGAATATATTTTATCAAAGACTGCTCTAACAATTTTGATTAAAATATCAGTTACTTGTTATGCTGCCATGACGAGAATCTGTGTTAATGTCAGGCAGATTGTGTTAGCGAATCATAGCCATAACACACTTTCAATTACTGCACTAATTGTATTTTTACTTTCTCTAGTATACAGGTAGACAAGGTATTGCATCTCACCCTAAAATTCAATACCGAGATTTCACTGAAAATGCACGTTTTAGGCTCCCCAGAAGGTCGTGTGCGTGCGTGTTCGTGTGAATAACAGAACTCAACATCTTCCTGGATACGACATAAAGCTTTTCAAGCAAATGCCCCCCAAGTACCCTTTATATATAATAATTTTCAAAATTTTATTTTCTCAATAGAGGTTGTAACGATTTTGATTAAAACACGGTGTTTGTCATTTTATCCCGTGACAAATTAACGGTATATCTTGAATTTTCTGAGAAGAGCCTCTGAGGTCCTCTTCATTCACGAGCAATTTTGTATAAGTGATGAACTATAAGAAATATACAAACTATTACTGTACAAAAAGCATACAGTTTGTGTGCTATACTTTTGTGTGGTGTTAACCATTTCCGGAACACCTATTCCTGGTCATTGATTCAATTTTAAAATATATAATCAGGTTTTTGTAGATTAATACTGTTTGTTGTTTAACCTGGTAGGTTATTTCGGACGATGAATGAAATGATGTTCAAATAGAATTGTCAGAGCTCTGTTAGAAGAAGACATTATCCGGGAGCTGGTCTTGAACCCGAGACCACACTGATAGCAAGTGCAGCAGTGACACATGGCACGCTTTGATGTCGTTAAGAGCACGGCCAACCCCGCAGGGCGCTCAAAAACTAAAGTATTATTTCCGATACTTTGCTTTTCTATTTTTCAACATAATCTCCTTTTAGCTTTATACATTTTGTCAGCCCTCCAAAAAGTAGAATTTCGCTAGATTCTCAAAATAGTCATATGTTTGGGAAACGACCGCTTCGGTAGACGAGAACTGTTTCACGCCGGGCCACTTTGGAAAAATAAGTCACATGTGGCGAATGTCGTAGTAACTTGAACCTTAATTATCGCCATCAAACTGCGCAGGTGTTTACCCTCGCATTGTCTTGATGGAAGAGAATCTTTTTCTTTGTCAGATGAGGGCGTTTTTTCTTGATTTCTCCGTTCAACCGATGCAATAACGATGCATAATGTTCTCATCTATCGATCATCCTTTCTGCAAGTAATCAATGTAAATGATTCCCGTGCAACCCCCCCCCCCCCGCAAAAAGAAAACCCAAGGCCATCACCTAGTTTGCAGATTTCACCACCTTTGCCTTGTTCGGAGTGAGTTCACTTCCATTAAAAACCCACTGTTTCGATTGTACTTTTATCTCTGGAGTGTAGTACTGTATCCAGATTATATCCACTGCTATGAATCGATGCAGAAACTCGTAGGCATTGCGACGAAAAAGTGCCAAACTAGCGTCCGAATCACGCGATTGCGTTTATTCTCCATTGAGAGGAAATGGAAATGGAGTTTTATTTACGGACACTCTTTAACTACTTTAGTTCTCAACTTCCCATTCTATATTGGGCGTGAAAGACCGCTTAATTTTTACTCAGAGGCCTCTTTATCAGGTTTGAGATTCTTTTACATGCCGTAAATACACGACACGGGAGCAACAGCTTTACTTTCCTTCCGAATGAAGCCATGGTCCTTCGCCGGGTTTGAACACGCGACCTTGAGTGTAAGCTGAACATTTAACTGTAAGAGATGACGATTACTAAATATAAATTTGTTTGGATTTTCTAACGACTTATTGAACGCCTGTCGTACAAAGAACAAGAGGATTGCGTGTGAACAAAATTTCGGAATTCTATGCAGAGAGAAATAATAAAACAGATGGCTCAGTTAGAACAAAGAGATTGCTTCTATTCTACCTACGCAATATTATATCAAGCATGGCTACCCTTAACTAGCAAACTTCATAATAAATAACGTTTTCGCGTTATTATCAAGCTGAGTAGCACTTGTTTTCCACGAACATTTAATTTTGTTTTCAAACAAATGTATCAGATTCCAAAATTTCGGGCTCAAATACTTATCATTAGAAGAAGTATCGTTGATCTCAGTTCGGAAAGTTATTAGACTGGAGTAGCTATACGCGAGCACCTCTACTCAAGTTACGGTGTCCTTGTGCCTGGATAGAGTTTGAAGCATTATAATCTTAAATAAATAACTGTTAGGTTTTAGATTCTCTAGCACAATGTACATATTTGGTAGAGCAAAGATTCGATACCGGAAATACATGTTGTGAGGACCTATTTTGATAGTGTATTACTTAGACGATGACACCGATGTTATATGGAATGAAGCTGAGATGGCGGGGGAAACCGGAGAAATCCCATGCCTGCACCGGTTTTTCCACCACAAAACCTACATGCGGTAGACGGGTCGCCTGTGTGGTTTAGCCACGGTACGACTCTGTGGACGTGTGTTTAAGCTGAGCACCTTCCAAGGATGCGACACGAACATTTTCAAGAGAACAAAACCTACATGCGGTAGACGGGTAGCCTGTGTGGTTTAGCCACGGTACGACTCTGTGGACGTGTGTTTAAGCTGAGCACCTTCCAAGGATGCGACACGAACATTTTCAACAGAACAAAACTTTATGTGACCTAACTTTTGAAAAGTTTCCTTAGAATTATACGTCTTCTTAATACTACTGTACAGAAATAAAAGTTCATAAAATAATTTACATAAACTAAAAGCAACACTAAATAATGTAAATGATATTTCATGAAAGATGTTGCACTTATTCGATTTATTATTTTAGTTTTAATATTTATGTTGTTGAACATACTTGTATGGAATTAATCTCATTACTAAGTAATTCTAAGGTATTTCCCTAAAAATTGCTCTAACGATTTTGATTAAAATGCCATATGTTTAAAATATTTTCATGAAAAACAAAATTTATATCTTGAATTTTCTGGGAATAGCCTCTGAATTCCTTTTCATTGTGAATGACTTTTGTATAACTCGTAAGAGATAGCTAAAAACTTACTGCATAAAATGTAGGTTCCATTAAAACATGTAATTTATGTCATGTACATTTATTTTTGTATAAATAATTGTTTCTTGATATTCTTTGTTACTGGTTTCAGTTTTAAAGTGCTTAAACTTTTCTCAAGTGGGAAGCCAACTTTCGTTTTATCTCTCTTGTTTTACTCCCGAGAATGGAAAAGAGAACCGAATGTCACTAGCGGTGAGATTTTAATGTCACTTAAGCTTAGTCTCTTCCACTTGCAAGCAAGCAAGTAATAAGACCACTTTCGCTAATGTTTATTTCGATTAGCACGATGACAAGGAAAGTTCGTTTGTGCGAATGCTAGATGTCACTGATACATTTCACATTTTTATTGAGTAATATAAGTGAGATTCCAAACTCATGCTTCCTCCATTTCTAGACCTTCGGTCTCAAAAAATGATTATAGCAACAAGCATTCTTAACCAAAATTAAATAACCAAAAACTATAAATTTTGGTACTGGTTGTTGAATATAATGTACATTTGAACCAATTCTGATGATTTGAGGCCGAGGATAAGGTCCTCCTTACCTTCAGAAACGTCCCTGACGACAGGGCCTTCTCCTAGAACCTCAGGGTCGGAGTTTCCACTACCCCCAGCAGTTAAGACTGACCGAATTCACGGTGCAAAATCAAACTTAACTTATAGGCTGAGGTCGGTTGAATGATGATCTTGAGTGGAGAAAAGGCCGAGTATATTCGCTCGAATACTTTCGAGAAAGCGGGTACTAGGCTAATGGGTGGGGCTGCTTGTTTATCCCGTCTTCAAAATGTATACCACCGGCGCACATTCTCGTGGAAAATATCCAGGTTGGTATGTTGGGCAGTTTGATAAGAAACGACACAGTTCTGAAAGGAAGGTTGCGTAGCATGGGGCGTGTGTGGTCCTGTCCTAACTGAGCGTCATTTTTTGTGACATGGACTTTACTTGGTGGGGGATGATCTGCAGCCGCCTCAAGATTGTCACTAATCTCCAGGTGAGCGTGCCTTGTCCTGAGTAACGCGAGCTCTTGTGTGTTCGCGCCGAATTACCGTTGGGGATGCCACTCGGATGGTCTGAATGGGCAAACAAAGTAGTGCTTTTCAGTCAATTCTACATCTGTATTGTATGTTTGAGCTCTATCAGCAGGGGTGTTATGGACTTTACCGACTGGCCCAGCAGGTAGATTCCTTTATGTACAGTGAAGCGGGAATTGACGCTTTGTATACTTGGCTACAACATCTTGTGAAAGTCCGCATGTTCAAACTGGTGCTTTGCCGAGATAAGTGCATTCTTTATTTGTTTCGTTTTGAAAATTGTGTGACGAGTGATGCCAATGATGTATGTGCTGCTCTTGTTCGGTATTGTTTGTAGCGATTGTCTTTCTGTTTGTATAAAAGTAGTTAGTAAAGTTATGTTCAGCACACCAAGTTCCATATAAAGGTGTCGCACGGTTTATCAAACCATGTGGTACGGCCTGGTATGATGGTTGAAACTACTCCGTTTCCTCTTCACTGGTGGCTTAGGATCTCTTGTTTCCACCATAATGTCTAGGAAGTGTAGTTTCGCAGAGTGAACTACATACGTGAGTTGAGATGGTGAAGGATCCAGATAAGAATCTGCTTGTGTCATCTCTGAAGATTTGCATTCCCTAAGTGCTGGGCTTCGAATGAACTAGCCGTTGCGACTACATCAGCTCTGAAAGTAAGATGTACTCATTACTGACTGTATGTTACCTAAAGAGCTTGCGCGTTATGATCGGTAAACAATGACATAATATCAAAAACTTATACTGTTACAGGCTAGGAGGTTTTATATTCTCGACGAATCCTTGATGTGTGACTCCGTCTTTCCTACACGTGGTTGTGCTGAGACTCTTGGCGAAGGCTCAGAGCAATGATTGATCGTTGGTGGTTTGGCACTCTACAACATTCTCGGCATACCTCTTAAACGGTCGCCGGTGATGAAATTTGCAAAGCCAGTATCTAGGGAGGCAATTATGTCTTCCTTCGATATGTTGATTAGGATTGTGGCGTATTTTCTACATTTAGCGAATATTGAGGATTCGGCAGGTGTGCACTTATGATAGGAGATATTTATAACCGCGCAAAAATGGCCGTGGTAATCCTGTTTTTGCAGTAGCAGCAGCGGCAGCAGTAGTAGTATAAATAATAATAATAATATTTAGAAGGTATACCATAATAAACGATTCTGGGCAAAAGTAACGCGAGCATGTTGAACTATGGTTTTAAAATACACACTTGCCCATTAGCAAAGTGAAAAGTGACGACATGAGTTTTGATTGGGTATGGGCAAACACCGAACCTCTTGACACGTAACCCACAAAGTCCACTAACGCCACTTAGTTTGATAAGTGCACTGGGGTTTTCCATTCTTAGATACACAGTACAGATGCCTTTTGCATACACTTTAGACTGCAGCATAATAATACAATCAACGTTGTATTTTAATTAAATTCCTTTACATTTGCAATCATATCGTTAAATTAAAGGTTACACATGATAGAGCAATTTTCAGATGTCCATCAGTCAAACGAGATTTGCATAAATCTCTCCTGAAAACAATCACCACACAAATACATAGGACAACCAGAGTCATCATTTGAGCTGCAAATAAACGCGTTAGTTTTGTAACTGATAAATAGAGCAACACCACATTTACAGACGGACAAATGTTTTAAAAAACTTTATTTTTGTCGGATATTAATTGTAACTCCAAATCCTGGCTTACCCTTGCCGGGTTTGACATGTTATCAAAAAGGACAAAATCATTTTCCGGCATAGCTTTTTTACCCTTTGTATTTTCTAATCAAGAATGGGACTATTAGATTCCTTGTTGTGGTTTATATTTTTGAGGATTGCAAGGAGGGAAAATGATTAGCCTGTCCCTTCCACAGCTACAATTGCGCGGCAAAGATTTTAATTGGATGGTACATATTTACTATATTTTGATTCTTTTCTATGATGTATAAGCTTACATATTTGATTTTTTATTTAATACCTTTAACAGGGCATAAAAAGTAGTTTCCAGTAAAACTTTATGATGCACAGGCTTAAAATGTTGCATGACGGCTTTTCAATTAGAGTTGCGGTGACCCGAAGCCAAAGCTGGTTCTGCTATCTAGTCAAGCCCAGTCGCCTTATACACACAGAGAAATAAAATGCTCTATCAACTCGTAGTCGCGCTTGTGGTGTAGTGCTTACCATATACCTAAGGTGGCGGGTTCGAACCCGGTGGAGGACGATGGCTTTTTTGGTCGTAAATATCCTTAGCATGGCTTCCTTCGGAAGGAAGGTAAATATCCGGTGATCCGTATCTCTCGTTTCAAGCCTGATAAAGAGACATCCGAGTAAATTAAGCGGTCTTTTACACCCAGTATAGAATGCGACGCTGAGAACCGCAGTCCTTAATGAGCATCCATAAACAAAACTCCAATTCATTTATAAATTCTTAGAAAAGATGACTACGTAAAGCGGATCTCTTTTACCATGTGTCAGGTATCTGAACTTCCGCAACGGAAATGATAAGTGGTAAATGCCTTACACGTTAAATACCCATCCTATTGGGGAAAACTCCGTTACTAGGCTCTTATTCTCAGACTGAGATACATTTGAAACCATCACGGGAAGATTATGAGCATTAGGTTATACTTTCGCAGGTTGCTGCGAATCAGAAACCAGTTTTTGACCTCCAGAAATGCATATAATCTAAACCTTGATCCACATATAACGTACTTTTTGGTATAGAAACCGAGTAGGCGAAATTGTGACCTCATTTGAACAAACACTAACATTATATTAACCTATAGAGATTATCAACTAATTACCGCCCACACCTTGGACATTATGGCATCCTTATGCTGTACGTAATCTGCAACTCGATGGGAGATACGCTCCGCTAGAAGAACAAATGTGTTTTCCACTAAAGCTGGCCCAAATCAATTTTAAAATATGAGACACCACTACCTGTGGCCAGTTGCTTGAGACATTGAATTGGTTTATCAGTGTAATGATGAGAAAGCAAATGCTCCTGAAACACCTTGTCTTCCTGACGTGTTCCATTCACACGACTTTCTGTAACAAATTATTGTTGACAAGTTTATTCTTCTGTCTACCGAGATAAATATTAGTAGAAACAGTATTAATACTTAGTTCTTTATAACTAGAAGGGACGTTAAGGAGCACACTAGGCTAAACCAACAGTCAAATGTTGTTCCTATGGGATGCAAATCCGTTTCTTTGCGTGGCCAGGAATTGCCAAGTTACCGTAAGAATTAAAAGCATTTTAAAACTGAAACCAATAATAAGGAATAACTCGAAAATGGTTGTCCTCGAAAAAAGCGTACATCATATAAATTCTGTGCTTTATCGAGATGTACATTTTTCTTACGGTTTACCAAAATTCAGAAACAATCATCGAGAATAAGGAGATCTTCAGAGGCCACTCCCAGAAAATTCAATATCTGTACCTATACATTTTATTTGCCATGTACATATCTGAAATATAAGGCATTTTAATAAAAATTGCTAGGACCATTTTTGATAAAATAAAAACTTTCGAAATATTTTTCAAGTAAAGGTTAGTTAGGGGTGGGAGAAATTTCATTAAACTCTTCTTTCGCATCCTTGGAAAATACTGAACTTAAATATCGAGATTTGTGATTAACGGAATTTTCGTTTTTTTTAACTATACGGCCCACAGACACACATGGACCTTTTTCTAAAATGCTTTTTTATTCAGGGGATCCCAAAACATGCATTTTCAATGAAATCTCGGTATCGAATTTTTAGGTGGTGAAATGAAGCTCAAATAATCTCGGGGTCCATGAAGCTTAAAGTTACTCGACATTCGTCTTCTCAGGATAAGGAAAAACCTCGAAAAAAAAACCCTATCCGAGTAACTCACCCTAAGCAAGTTTCGAGCTCACGATCTTTTGAATGTTAGGCAGAGACGCTACCACCACACTATCCAGGCGGGCACTGAAGAATTCAATGCCAGAGCTAGGATGTGTAACCACGGATCTGCTGGTCTCCGACCAGTTGTTAACCCCTGAGCCACCACACTATCCAGGCGGGCACTGAAGAATTCAATGCCAGAGCTAGGATGTGTAACCACGGATCTGCTGGTCTCCGACCAGTTGTTAACCCCTCAGCCACCACACTATCCAGGCGGGCACTGGAAAATTCAATGCCAGGGCTAGGATGTGTAACCACGGATCTGCTGGTCTCCGACCAGTTGTCAACCCCTGAGCTACCACACTATCCAGGCGGGCACTGAAGAATTCAATTCCAGATCTAGGATTTGTAACCTCGGATCTGCTGGTCTCCGACCAGTTGTTAACCCCTCAGCCACCATACTATCCAGGCGGGCACTGAAGAATTCAATACCAGAGCTAGGATATGTAACCTCGGATCTGCTGGTCTCCGACCAGTAGTTAACCGCTGAGCCACCACACTATCCAGGCGGGCACTGAAGAATTCAATACCAGAGCTAGGATATGTAACCACGGATCTGCTGGTCTCCGACCAGTTGTTAACCCCTGAGCTAAGACACTATCCAGGCGGGCACTGAGGAATTCAATGCCAGAGCTAGGATGTGTAACCACGGATCTGCTGGTCTCCGACCAGTTGTTATCCCCTGAGCCACCACACTATCCAGGCGGGCACTGAAGAATTCAATACCAGAGCTAGGATATGTAACCACGGATCTGCTGGTCTCCGACCAGTTGTTAACCCCTGAGCTAAGACACTATCCAGGCGGGCACTAAAGAATTCAATGCCAGAGCTAGGATGTGTAACCACGGATCTGCTGGTCTCCGACCAGTTGTTATCCCCTGAGCCACCACACTATCCAGGCTGGCACGGGAAAATTCAATGCCAGAGCTAGGATTTGTAACCATGGATCTGCTGGTCTCCGACAAGTTGTTAACCCCTCAGCCACCACACTATCCAGGCGGGCACTGAAGAATTCAATGCCAGAGCTTGGATTTGTAACCACGGATCTGCTGGTCTCCGACCAGTTGTTAACCCCTCAGCCACCACACTATCCAGGCGGGCACTGAAGAATTCAATGCCAGAGCTTGGATTTGTAACCACGGATCTGCTGGTCTCCGACCAGTTGTTAACCCCTGAGCCACCACACTATCCAGGCGGGCACTGAAGAATTCAATGCCAGAGCTAGGATTTGTAACCACGGATCTGCTGGTCTCCGACCAGTTGTTAACCCCTGAGCCACCACACTATCCAGGCGGGCACTGAAGAATTCAATGCCAGAGCTAGGATGTGTAACCACGGATCTGCTGGTCTCCGACCAGTTGTTAACCCCTGAGCCACCACACTATCCAGGCGGGCACTGAAGAATTCAATACCAGAGCTAGGATATGTAACCACGGATCTGCTGGTCTCCGACCAGTTGTTAACCCCTGAGCCACCACACTATCCAGGCGGGCACTGAAGAATTCAATGCCAGAGCTAGGATGTGTAACCACGGATCTGCTGGTCTCCGACCAGTTGTTATCCCCTGAGCCACCACACTATCCAGGCGGGCACTGAAGAATTCAATACCAGAGCTAGGATATGTAACCACGGATCTGCTGGTCTCCGACCAGTTGTTAACCCCTGAGCTAAGACACTATCCAGGCGGGCACTGAAGAATTCAATGCCAGAGCTAGGATGTGTAACCACGGATCTGCTGGTCTCCGACCAGTTGTTATCCCCTGAGCCACCACACTATCCAGGCTGGCACGGGAAAATTCAATGCCAGAGCTAGGATTTGTAAGCATGGATCTGCTGGTCTCCGACAAGTTGTTAACCCCTCAGCCACCACACTATCCAGGCGGGCACTGAAGAATTCAATGCCAGAGCTTGTATTTGTAACCTCGGATCTGCTGGTCTCAGACCAGTTGTTAACCCCTCAGCCACCACACTATCCAGGCGGGCACTGAAGAATTCAATGCCAGAGCTTGGATTTGTAACCACGGATCTGCTAGTCTCCGACCAGTTGTTAACCCCTGAGCCACCACACTATCCAGGCGGGCACTGAAGAATTCAATGCCAGAGCTAGGATGTGTAACCACGGATCTGCTGGTCTCCGACCAGTTGTTAACCCCTGAGCCACCACACTATCCAGGCGGGCACTGAAGAATTCAATGCCAGAGCTTGGATTTGTAACCATGGATCTGCTGGTCTCCGACAAGTTGTTAACCCCTGAGCCACCACACTATCCAGGCGGGCACTGAAGAATTCAATGCCAGAGCTTGGATTTGTAACCATGGATCTGCTGGTCTCCGACAAGTTGTTAACCCCTGAGCCACCACACTATCCAGGCGGGCACTGGAAAATTCAATGCCAGAGCTAGGATTTGTAAACACGGATCTGCTGGTCTCCGACCAGTTGTTAGCCCCTGAGCCACCATGCAGCATTTTATGACCCAGCTGACTCCGTTTTTCCGGTAAAGCACACAAGGATATCTCGGATTATTTTAAGATGACAAACCACAATGTCAGCTTAGTCGTACAATGTCGTATGTACTTTAAACCCCGCCCGGGTTTCAGGAAACACAATTATATTGTGATCTAACTGCCAGCAAAGAAAATGATACAAAGCTCTCAATCCAAAGCATCCATATTCCTCGTAGAATTTTACTGCCATTCATTGATAAGATGAAGAAACTTTGGACCAGCGCTAGGTACTAGGTTCAAACTTATGGAAGATACTTTTTTCGCCAAAATTAGTAGCATAACATGCGTTATTTGTGTTCTAGTTGTTAGCAGCATTGTTGTTGATACGTCACATTTTTGAGTTCTGTTACATAAATCTCATTGAAAATTCTTCCAGACACTTGTGGTGTATCACAAAAAAAGGAACAACTGCTGCCTGGCATAAACAATTTGCCAGCGCTGTAAAAGGCACTTCAAATGCGACAAGAGCGCTGAGAAGGTTTCGCGAAGTGCTTTCAAGGGATGCTTCCATATTACACTATCACATTTCTGTGACAATACGATATGATAATATATATATAGCATCTCTGACAATACCTAACTGTGACATACATGTGTGATAAAAGCTATACACACCTTTGGTCACATTTGTGATTAGAAAATAAAATGACAGACATTACACATGTTGAGCTCATTTCCTATTACAAATCAATCACGGTTGCTCCACAATTCAAAATATAACTATTATAAAACATAAGTAAAAGACTGGAAATGATAGCAGAAGTGATTATGAAGGATGTACGGGTAATAATCTGAGGAAAGCCAGCATCTAGAACAAAATGACAGCCATTTTTGCTGCTGGCTTTGTTATTCATCCCATAAAACGTTCTTTAAGAAATGGGCTTAGATTAGGTTATACGAAAATGTAATGGAAACTAAACGTATTTATAAATATAATGACGACTAACAGAACAACAGATGTGATGAAAGGTTTGACGTGGTGTAATATTCTCCACAGCTTTGATATGATCAAAAGTTTCTGAATGTGATATAGACCTTACGTAAATAAAGATGCGACAACTTAGTATTTACAAATTGAGGAAACTTTTTAAATCCGGCAATATGAGCTACAAAGACTTCAAGTGCTGTTGGCCACACTTGACTAGCTCAGTCGTATTTCATGTCCAATGAAGAGCCGTCAATGTAGAACACTCCTAAAGGTAAACCAATCCTTACAGAATGTACTAGATTTTATTAATGCGTCCCATGGGCGCGAAAGTCCGCTTATTTTGCCATTACCAGGCTTGACGTTGTTTTACAATCTACTACACGGGACCAATGGCTGTGCTTCCACATTAAGGACTTTCACGCTTAAACAAATCCATCGCCCTCCGCCGGGTTTGAGCCCGGACCTTGGAAGCCAAAGGCTGCCCCTAGACAACAGAGGTAAAACCACACATTAAAGTAAATTTAGGAAGAAACAAAGCATATTGTAAATTAACAAAGCTCTGAATAATCCAAAGTTCTTTAACAATGACGACAACAATATCAATAAACACCAGAAGGGATTCATTTTCAAAAAATGCAGCTTCTGCGAGTCTACGATACCATTATTTTAAAAAATGCACCAACTGAGCAGTATAAAGCTTTTTGGGTTAATGACCGGTGCTAGAGGTACTAGTCCTTCATTTTTTGTTAAATTTTGTAGGCAGTTTGGTTTAAATAGTCATTTTATATACAACGTTGCTATTACAGCTCTAAAAGGTTCCCTAAATATCTTGAAAAAAAAAAAAACATTTATATTCAATACATTAATGATTGTTTGTAAATTATTTTTAACTTACAAATCTTTTCTGCAACTGCTACTTTATTGATACAATTTTTTATGTTTATTCACTGTTCACTTTCATTATTGACTTTTTGTTACTCGTTATTCATACTTTTTCTATGTTGTTTATTTGCTTGGTATGGTTTGTCGTTGTGGGAAGCCGAAAGCTACGCCTTTCAAAATAATACGTAATTTTAAAGATACTTCTGTGTGTAAATTCATTTAAATTCAGTACTTTACTTAAAGATTGATCACGCAATTAGTAAATTACCTAATAAATATGTTCTAGAAATAGTCTTTGTTGTTATATACTGCTTTTACTACTGTAATGCCGAAGTCGCACACCAACTTCTGCGGTCTTAAACTAATGCACTAAAAGTCGTAAAGCTTTTGCGAAATCGGGAAGTTGCTGGGAAAATATCGGATAGTATTACCATTTCTACACGTACTAAGTATAGAGAAGGTATTTAATGCAACCAAAAATTCGATACCGAGTATTCATTTTCACCTGAATCAAAAAAGCATTTTTAGAAAAATTTCCGTGTGTGTGTGTGTTGGCAGCATAGCTCAAAAACAAAAAGTCCGATAAGTATCAAACTTGGTATTCGAGTTCAGTATCTTCCAAGGTTACCACATGAAGATTTTCAAGAAAATCCCCCCAAACTCAACTACCCTTTACATGAAAAAAATTCAAAATGTTTGATTTTCTCAAAAATTCCTGTAACGATTTTGATTAAAATCTATTAAATTTAAGATATTCACATGACAAACAAAATGTATATCTTCAATTTTCTGGGAATAGTCTCTGAAGACATGTTTATTCTGGATGAATTTTGCATAAATGGTAAACCGTAAGAGATAGACAAAAACTTACTAAAAAATGTAAATTGTAGAACTCTTAATTTATGTTATATACATTCTTTTTTCGTGGAGTTGACCATTTTTGAGATATTGCTTATTAGTTTCAGCTTTAAAATACTTATACTTTTCTCATACGGGAATTTGACAAATCGTGTCCATACAAACAGTCACATAGCAACCAGCTTTTAAAATATTTTACTATCGATTTAGCCTATAGTACTCCCCTATTTTCCTTTTACTTACAAGGAAGCAAGTAACAAGACCATTTTTGCTAATTTATCCTCGATTAGAATTAAGTAAATAGAAGAATAAGCTTTTTAACGATACTTTATTGTAGGGATGTAGAGAAAGTCATGTGAATGGACACTTTATTATATTGAACTCTGACTCCGAAAAGCTTTTTGTCTCCTTCATTGGGTGGGGTTTGTTGCAGGCATCAAATGCGGACAGAACGTTCCAGCTTACTGCTGTTACGTTTGTTCGACACAATGGAACTTTGACTTTTAGCAGCATATGTGTTTTGTAAGCGGTTCTCATGATACATGTCCACCCAAAAGTTTGATACTCACATTTCAGGACTCAGAAATCGAAAAAGGAATGTGTCTGTCTGTCAGTCCGCTGTATGTTGGTGAACAGCAAAAACCGAAAGTTCGCTATCTGCAAAGGACGATTTTAGATAATTCTTCAGACTTTTTTATTTTACTCAAAAAGTACTAACCGTTTTGCTCAAATTACCATATATTTAGGGTATTTACATTACAATAAAATGTATATCTTGATTTTTCTGAAATGAAAGTGTCTTCATGCTGAATGACTTTTGCGAAACTGGTAAACCGCAAAATATAGACAGCAGCTGATACGTTCCATTCACATAACGTCCTCTACCTCTTCCATAAATACAAATTATCCATATAAGAGATACTTGCGAAAGATTATTCCTTTTCTACATCATACTAAGCGAGATAAACATTAGCAGCATTACTTCCTTGTAAGTAGAAGGGAATACACTAGGCTAAAGTGATAGCCAAATCTTTTTAAAGCTGATCGCTATGTGAAACAATTGCATGGTCCCGTTTGAGAAAAGCTAGTTTTTAACTGACACCAATAACAAGGAATATCACAAAAACGGACAACTCTGCAAGAAAAACGTATATGACATACATTGTGTATTTAACGAATCGACATTTTTTGTTTATTAAGCTTGTGTCTACGTCTTACGGTTTGCAAATAGAAGAGTAATTTGTTACAGAAATGTAGAGAAAGTTACATGAGCACTAGATTGTTTACTAACTTGTTTCAAACAAAAAAATCTGATGTGTACCATTCACATGACTTTCTTCATATCCCTGCAACAAACTGTTCTTAAAAAGCTTATACTTCTATTTACTTTATGCTAATCAGAAAAAAATAGCAGAAATAGTCTTATTAAGGTCGTCTCCTTAGCGCGGTGGTAGCGCAGCTGCCTACCAAGCGGGAGACCTGGGTTCGATCCCCAGTACCGGCGTGGGGATCTTTCCCCCGCTGGGAGACCTGGACCGGGGTGCACTCAGCCTCGTGAGGTCCCTGGGGGGCCAATTGAGGAGCTACTTGATGGAGAAGTAGCGGCTCCAGGTCGTGAGGACCGCATTAACCGGCCGGGAGGGGCTCGAGGCGCTGACCACGTCTCACCCTCCAATACTGCACCCCATCCATGACGTCTGTAGTGGACCGAGATAGGGGACGCAGCGGCCGGGCGGTAGGCCAAGGTTCCCCGTGAGCTGTCGTGCCATGGAGCTATAGTCTTATTATTGCTTCCTTGTAAGTACAAACGAAATAAGGGACCACCATAGGTTAAAGTGATAGTCAAAAGCTGGTTGCTATGTCAATGAAGCTCCTTTGTTTATATGGATCGGAGTTGACAAGTTCCTGTATGAGAAAAATATAAGTTTTTCATAGCAGAAACCAAAAATAAGGATTGTCTCAAAACCTCGAACTCCACGAAAAAAATTAAATAACATAAATGGTATGTTTTAACCTGCTCTATATTTTTTGTGTTGTAAGTTTTTGTCCATCTCTTACGGTTTAGCAGTTATTCAAAATTCCGTAAAATTCATCCAGAATAAACTACTCTTCAGAGGCTATTCCTAGAAACTTCAAAATATACATTTTATTTGGTAGGTAAATATGTTTAATATACGAAATTTTAATCAAAATCGTTAGAGCCATTTTTGAGAAAATCAAAATTTTCGAAAAAAGTTCCATGTAAAGGGTAGTTTGGAGTGGGGGGATTTTTCTCAAAATCTTCGTGTCGCATCCCTAGTAGACACTGAACTTAAATACCAAGTTTGGTATTTTAGCTACTTTTCGTTTTTGAGTTATCGTGTTCACAGGCACACGGACACACACACACACGGACCTTTTTCTGGAAATGCTTTTTTTGGATTCAGGGGGTCCTAAAACATGTATTTCCGGTGAAATCTCGACATAGAATTTTTGGGTGGAATGCAGTACTTCTCTATCCCTATGTACACTGTACATATAGGGCAAGAGAAAGTAAAAATTCTTCACGTGGGTAATTAATTATTAAAATAACGAATATAAAAAGTAAAATGATTATTTAAATAGTGATGTAAGCTAGAATTTTGATATACAACAAAGACATCATTATTATTGTGTATAAATTCCAATAATACATCTTACATAAATATTTGGATTTTCTAAATTTGACAGACTAGCCTGTGTAACATACTTTGTTGCAACTTTTGATGTCTCCCTTCCAATACTATTAAGATTTGCAGAGCATATCGTGAGAATATTTTGTTAAGGGGACGAACCTGCGTAAATTTCAAATTCACTATTTCTTAACAAATTGCGTTCATTTTTATCACATAGCTCTATTGTAATGCGTAACTAATTCTGAAATTCTGTGTAGTCTATCCTTGCGCTTAAGTTTTCAAAATGTTGTAATAAAACTTTGTATTTGCACTCCAGGAATATCAGTTTTTTCATTAATTTGTAGTATTAATTAACTTTCTTAATTAAAATTCATATTTAATTTTACTTATTTAGAAACTTAATTCAATAATTTTTATTTATTTTGATATTAAGGTTCTTTGGTAGAAAATTGGAACTGATTGCATGAAATGTGCACCGGAGCACAAATGTTTAGCATCTCAATCTACAAGAACTACCGTATATTAAATTGCTAGATCGAAAAGTGAACATTCCCAAGAATTTTCACAGGTTAGTTCGCTTAAATTTGTTTGAAACGCGGTGAAAGATGTTAATTACTGCTTCTACCAGATGATAATAAGGTCAGCGTCTTTAATTAAATACCTTTTCTCAACAGGTTGTTGACAGAATTAATTAACCTGCCCCTGAAACGTTGTTTCGTGGGAAACAAAACATGCTGCCAGAAGCATTGGTCGGGATACTCAGAACCTTAGATCAATAACAACATTAACTTCAAATGCAGACATATCCTATGTATATGTGGGGAGAGAAGCTGCCATCTATATGCGCTTAACAGGAATGCTGGGTCGCTTCACCATCATCATTTCATTGTTTCATTTCTCGGTAGGATCTGAAGGAATAAACTATGTTTAACTCGCAATAAAAGAAAACATATCTGACCTGACCTTTGTTCTGCAAACAAACTATTCAAAATATTATTCTTTTATCTGCATAATGCTAATCAAGAAGAACGTTAATAGAAATGGTTTTATTCCTTACAAGTAGAAGGGGAAAAGTCTGATGTGTTCCATTCACATGACTTTCCCTACATCTCTGCAACAAATTAGTGTTAAAAAGCTTATGCCTCTACTTACTTCACGCTAATTGAGAAAAAATTAGCAGAAATAGTCTTATTACTTGCTTCCTTGTAAGTAGAAGCGAAATAAGGGAGTAGCATAGGTTAAAGTGATAGTCAAAAGCTGGTTGCTATGTGACTGAAGTTCCAACACGAGTTGACAAATTCCCGTATGAGAAAACTATGTTTTTCAAAGCTGGAAAAAAAAAAAACAACAAGGAATATCTTGCAAACGATCAACTCCACAAGAAAAAGTATAAAATAAATTGTGTGTTTTAATGTGCTCTACACGTTCTGTGCAGTAAGTTTTTATGTATCTCTTACGGTTTAGCAGTTATGCAAAATTCATCCAGAATAAGGTACTCTTCAGAGGCTATTCCCAGAAAATTCAAGATATACACTTTATTTATCAGGTAAATATCTTTAATATGTGATATTTTAACCAAAACCATTAGAGCCATTTTTGAGAAAAATAGAAATTTCGAAAAAAGCTCCATTTATAGGGTAGTTGGGGTGGCGGGCATTTTCTTGAAAATCTTCGTGTCGCATCCTCGGAAGATACAAAACTTAAATACCAAGTTTGGTATTCAACGGGCTTTTCGTTTTTGAGCTATACTGCCCACACACACACACACACACACGGACATTTTTCTAAAAATGCTTTTTTTTTATTCAGGGAGTCTCAAAACATATATTTCCGGTGAAATCTCGGTACTGAATTTTTGGTACAATACAATACCTTCTCTATACACTATGTACATAGTTCGTGTAGAGAAAGTAAAAAGGAGAACACACTAGGCTATAGCGATAGTCAATCTTTTAAAATTGCTATGCGATTTAACTGCGGTTCTCTTTCCTTGGCCAAAAATAAAATAAAAGAAAGATGAATGACAACAGTATAAGCATTTCATAATGCAACCAATAACAAGCTATCGTTAACTCTAAAAAAAAAAATGTTTCGTTTCGTTGGAGGCTCACCCCCAAGGACTTATAAGCGAATAGAAGCCTGTCGGGGAACCAACGACACGAAACCACAGAATGGAGAACCTGGAACGAGTTGTCGGCCTGTAGCCAGGTATGAGCGTGAGGAAGTAGTTGATATGAAATGCATCCGAAATGGATGGAACAATTGGTGGAATGAGCGGCAGGGAAAACCGTAGGAAACCCGCCCAGACGCCGCTTTGTCCACCACATGAGGTCTAAGCAATCAGCCACGGTGCCACCCTACAAAAAATGTACAGGTCATAAACTGTGGTTTAAGAAGATTTTGTGTTGTTAACTTTTTGTAAATCTCTTACGTATGTAGATAGTCAACTGTTCTAGAGGTGAAGTAGCATATTGAAAAGATCACAGACATACAATTAAAGAGCCTGAGAAATAAATTTGTGAAGCTGTAAAAATTGAGGCGTTAATGAGGAAATGCAGAAAAAGGTTGAGCGTTCCTTATTTTAAAATTTCTTTTAACTTCGTCAATCAAAAACAGTTTCCTCCACAATTTTTCAGATGTTATACCATCATTTGCTGACACAGCCATTTTGTAAACGCCACAATGAAATATTTTTGAAAATCCTGCAGTATTTAAAAAGTTTGAACACAAATAAGGGGGAAATCTTTAAAACCACCACAGAATCTTAAACTGTAATGTCGTTTGTTTTTTATACATTAAACTGTTGTATTTTTTCGGTTGGTGCTCAACTTTATAGGTACTACTTACAGAAGATATATTCCACTAAAAAATTCTATACCGAGATTTCACCGGTAATACATGTTTTGATTCCCTCGAATAAAAAGAAAATAGTAATTTAAGAAAGGGTCCGTGTGTGTATACAACGTTTTCCAAGAAAATCCCCACATCCCAAACTACCTTTTACATGGAACATTTTTCGTAATTTTCGATTTTCTCAATAATGGCTCTAACAATTTTGATGAAAATATATGTTAAGATATTTTCATAACAAAATAATGTATATCATGAGTTTTAAGTGAATAGCCTCTGATCTTCTCACTCAGGACGATTTTTGGTCATCCGTAAGAGACAGATATAAAACTTACGACACACAACAATTAGAGATCTCGTTAAAACACACAATTTATAGCATATAGATATTGAGGTAATCTTTTCATAGATATTCCCTATTATAGTTTTCAACTTTATAATGCTTTAGTTTTCTCATCATCCGTTTCATGCATCTTTTGTTAAACTTCTTGCAAATAGAAAGATAACCTAATTTCAATGACAAACACAAAGCGACAGATTTTAAAACATTTGAAAGTTGCTTTTGCTTCGTATATTCCCTTATTTTCTTTCTACTTATAAGAAACTAAGTAATAAGACCGTTTCTCCGCATGCTGTAAATTAAAGAATATTCTTTTGTAACAATAGTTCGTTTGCAGAACAGACACAGAATGTCATGTGAATGAAACACTCACATTTTTTCTCAGTTCTACATGTTGGAAATACATGTTTTGGGACCCCGTGAAAACAAAAGTAGTATTTTTAAAAAAATTATCCGTGTGTGTATGTCTGTCTGTCGATATGTGTGAATGTGGGCAGTGTAGGTCAAAAACGAAAAGTCCATTAAATACCAAACTTGGTATTTAAGTTCAGTATCTTCAAAAGATGCGGCACGAAGCTTTTCAAGTAAATCCCCGCACCCCAGCTACCCTTTACATGTAAAATGGCTCTAACCATTTTGATTAAAATATCACATATTTAAGATATTTGCATGACAAATAAAATGTATATCTTGACTTTTCTGGGAATAGCTTGTAAAGACCTCTTTATTCTGGATGATTTTTATTGAGTTTTGCGTAACTGATAAACCGTAAGAGATAGACAAAAACTACTACACAAAAAATGTAGAGCACGATAAAACACGACTTATGTCATATACATTTTTTTCGTGGAGTTAGTCGTTTTTGAGACATTCCTTATTTTAGGTTTCAGATTTGAAAAACTTACTTTTCTCATACAGAAATTTGTCAAGTCCTGTCCATATAAACAAAGGAAGTTCAGTCACATAGCAACCAGCTTTTGACTATCACTTTAACCTACGGTACTCCCTTATTTTCCTTCTACTTACAAGGAAGCAAATAATACCATTTCTGCTATTTTTTTCTCAATAAGCATGAAGTAAACAGAAGCATAAGCTTTTAAACAATAATTTGTGCAGAGATGCAAGTAAAGGCATATGAGTGTAACACATCAGATTTTTTCTCAGTAATGTTTTAAACTGGAAACAATATATACTTTCTGAAGTGTCGAGTTGATTAAAGACAGCTTAGAATTATCGTAATGATACAAGCATTCACATTGGTGGCGTTGGTACGCCTCTGACTGTTACAAAGTTTCAGTTTGAAAACGTCAATATCCTGTTCGGAAGAGGTACCATTAACAGCGAACACTAATGTGACCGAATCAGGACATATTTTTGGTAGAACCCTGTGAATTATGTATGCCATTCCTTCCGTCTGTCTTGCTCACTTGTAACCCGGGAGAGCCAGGCCTGGGCTTGGCCCGGGCAGCTCCGGTATTAAAACTTTCCGGGGCTCCGGCAGCCAACAACCCGGAGGATTCCTAGGCCGCGCGCATACCTTGCACAAAGCTCCCTTTATAGCGTTAGTAAACATTTGGATCATCAGTGGCGATACAGCTCCCTCGTTATGCGGTGACAAACTGCCCTGTACATGCGCGCGCACTCCTATATGATCGAATACATATAAAAGTTGGCCACACACATTTTGCTGACTTTTCTGAGACATACATCTATATATTAAAGGAATACTACGTTATTCGTTTATTAAATATGTAGTGTGTTGCTTTCATACAGCTTTCTCTGCTCGCTCTTGCACAAACTATTAATACATCTTGTTCTAGCTTCATGTTGATCGAGACAAACATTTGTAGAAATTGTCTTATTACATTTTCTTTCTAGGTAAACATGATTATATAAATGCAATATGTTTAATCGATAAATATTTGCTGGCTGATGGGTTTTTATTTATTACTTTCTTTGCATGTACTATGTATAGAGAAGGTATTGTAATGCACCAAAAATTGAATTCCGAGATTTCACCGAAAATATATGTTTTGAGATCCCTTGAATGCAAAAAAAGAAAGCATTTTTAGAAAACTGTCTGTGGATACAATAACTCAAAAACAAAAAGTCCATTAAATACCAAACCTAGTTTTTAAATTCAGTCTTCTAAGGATGCGACACTAAGATATTCAATAAAATATCCCCCACTCCCGATTACCTTTTATATAGAAACATTTTCGAAAATTTTGATTTTCTCAAAAATAGCTCTAACGATTTTGAGTAAAATGTCGTATAATAAAATGTATATATTACTTTTTCTGGGAATAGCCTCTAAAGACCTCTTCGTTCTAGATGATTTTTGCTGAATTCTGCGTAACTGGTAAACCGTAAGAGGTAGACAAAAATTTACTACGCAAAAAAAAAAAAAAAAAAAAAAATGTAGATGTCGTTAAATCATACAATTTGAGTCATATATGCTTTTTCGTGGAGTTGATCATTTCTGAGATATTCCTAGTTATTTTTTCACACGGAAATTTGTAAACTGCTGGCAATGCACAGAAACGGATTTCCACCACCGGCTTTTAAAACATCTGACTACCGCTTTAGCCTAGTGTATTCCTTATCTTGCTTCTACTTATAAGGAAGCAAGCGATTAAGACAACTTCTGCTAAAGTTTCTCTCTATTATAAGCTTTTGTTACAGAGATGTAGAAAATGTCATGTGAATGGAACGCAGCAGATTTTTCTTTCTAGATGCAAGGGGATTATATAAATGCTTAACCGGCAAATCTTTGCAAGTTGATATCATTTTAGTTTTGTTATCATAAATTTTTAGTTTAATATTCTTTACTTCTTAAATTATATTGGACGATGAATGAACGAAATGGGTAGAATAGTGCTCTAGTTACCCCAAAAGGACGAAGGAAATGTTTGGTTGCCCGTATCATGTTAGCCTCTAATGATTGTGGGTTCAAACCCGCTGAAGAGTGATGGAATTCCGTCGCAAGAGAAGTAAAGTTGAATGTTTATTTGCACTCAAAAGAATCTCATTCCTTGAAAAGAAATGCTGTGTCAGTCTGTTTGTTTCACGTCGCAATGCGCCCATAGGACGAGTTCGCGAACTATAAATTCCATTGATTAGGAAAGCAGGCTCGATGCTGTAGTAGGTACATATTATTTAACAATTGTAAAAGCTCACCCAGAACGAAGAGGTTATGTCCAGGATAGTTATTTCTCATGGAATATCTTAAATATATGAGATCTTAATCAAAATCGTCAGTCATTTTTGAGAAAAACAACATGTTTGTAAGATGTGTGAGGTAAAGAATATCTTGGGGCGGGGAAGTGTTCTTGTGGCTTCCTATAAAGAGCTTACAGCTTCAGTACTTAACCCCAGCCTGCAGAAGCTGCCCTATCACTTCCTTGCTGCTACAGTAGTAATAAGCGATAGTCAAATTTTAAGAGCTGGTTGCTATATGAAAGTATGATCAGGAGAGAAAGAGGGGAGAGGGAATAAGGGAGAGAGGAAGGAAAAGATTATTCAAAATGAACAGGGCTTCAAGTATGCATTTAGTTTATTATTAAAGTATCTTAAACATACACAGCCATTTTGCAATAAACGAGGAGTGTAAAATGTAAAAGAATACGATTTATAGGCTTTAAGCACACATCTTGCGTATCCTGTCAAATTTACTTTCATACTTATTGTTCAATATTACATTGATAGCGACAACCCGATGTCAGGTATATTTAGATAACTCCTGCCGGCGGAAATTCCACGACACCGGCGGTAGTGATTTTACTCTAGCAATTAGCAGCGACGATAAGCAACGAAATAATTTTTTTCATTATTAAAAGGTTTGGTTCTCCGTTTCATTTTATTCTTAACAAACGTTTTACGTAAAAATTTTAACTGGCATTTTTTATATTATTTATTTAAAGTCGCAGAACTCAGTGATATGTTTGCGAACACCACAATACAATAACAAAATACAAACATTGTATAAGAACAATAATAAAACAACTATTTCGAAAACATACACAGAACATTACATAGGTAATTAACAATATCATTACAAATACAAAGTTATATGTTACACTTTAAATTGATTTATACAAAGAAATATCTTTAAAATAACCAACAGTATTTTGAAGGATCTATGTATTATTCCGAGCTGTGGTAATTCCTGATATTTTGTGTTTCTGTATAAATTTGCTGTATATAGTGAATTCTGTAAGGATGCGCTTTACGTTAGGAGTGATAACAGGTGCTGAGCTCTGGTGGCTCTTCTTTGGTCATTAGATAGGAGTGCGAAAACTTGATTTGTCTGATTCTTAATTTTGTCATTAAAAGCTGATCTGTTCTCTGAAGCTCATACATGACTGGCATGTGTTCTCTGTAGCTTATACATGACTGGCATGTGTTCTCTGTAGCTTATACATCACTGGCAAGTGTTCTCTGTAGCTTATACATCACTGGCAAGTGTCCTCTGTAGCTTATACATCACTGGCAAGTGTTCTCTGTAGCTTATACATGACTGGCATGTGTTCTCTGTAGCTTATACATGACTGGCAAGTGTTCTCTGTAGCTTATACATGACTGGCATCTGTTCTCTGTAGCTTATACATCACTGGCAAGTGTTCTCTGTAGCTTATACATCACTGGCAAGTGTTCTCTGTAGCTTATACATGACTGGCATGTGTTCTCTGTAGCTTATACATCACTGGCAAGTGTTCTCTGTAGCTTATACATGACTGGCATCTGTTCTCTGTAGCTTATACATCACTGGCAAGTGTTCTCTGTAGCTTATACATCACTGGCAAGTGTTCTCTGTAGCTTATACATGTCTGGCAAGTGTTCTCTGTAGCTTATACATGACTGGCATCTGTTCTCTGTAGCTTATACATGACTGGCATCTGTTCTCTGTAGCGTATACATGACTGGCGTGTGTTCTCTGTAGCTTATACATGTCTGGCAAGTGTTCTCTGTAGCTCATACATGACTGGCATCTGTTCTCTGTAGCTTATACATGACTGGCATCTGTTCTCTGAAGCTCATACATGACTGGCATGTGTTCTCTGTAGCGTATACATGACTGGCGTGTGTTCTCTGTAGCGTATACATGACTAGCATGTGCTCTCTGTAGCTTATACATGACTGGCATGTGTTCTCTGTAGCTTATACATGACTGGCATGTGTTCTCTGAAGCTTATACATGACTGGCATGTGTTCTCTGTAGCTTATACATGACTGGCATCTGTTCTCTGTAGCTTATACATGACTGGCAAGTCTTCTCTGAAGCTTATACATGACTGGCATGTGTTCTCTGAAGCTTATACATGACTGGCATGTGTTCTCTGAAGATCATACATGACTGGCAAGTGTTCTCTGAAGCTCATACATGACTGGCAAGTGTTCTCTGAAGCTCATACATGACTGGCATGTGTTCTCTGTAGCATATACATGACTGGCATGTGTTCTCTGTAGTTTATACATGACTGGCAAGTGTTCTCTGTAGCTTATACATGACTGGCATCTGTTCTCTGAAGCTCATACATGACTGGCATGTGTTCTCTGTACCTTATACATGACTGGCATGTGTTCTCTGAAGCTTATACATGACTGGCAAGTGTTCTCTGTAGCTTATACATGACTGGCGTGTGTTCTCTGTAGCTTATACATGTCTGGCATCTGTTCTCTGAAGCTCATACATGACTGGCGTGTGTTCTCTGAAGCTCATACATGACTGGCGTGTGTTCTCTGAAGCTCATACATGACTGGCATGTGTTCTCTGAAGCTCATACATGACTGGCGTGTGTTCTCTGAAGCTCATACATGACTGGCATGTGTTCTCTGTAGCTTATACATGGCTGGCGTGTGTTCTCTGTAGCTCATACATGACTGGCATGTGTTCTCTGTAGCTTATACATGACTGGCAAGTGTTCTCTGAAGCTTATACATGTCTGACATGTGTTCTCTGTAGCTTATACATGTCTGGCAAGTGTTCTCTGTAGCTTATACATGTCTGGCAAGTGTTCTCTGTGGCTTATACATGTCTGGCATCTGTGCTCTGTAGCTTCTACATGACTGGCAAGTGTTCTCTGTAGCTTATACATGATTGGCAAGTGTTCTCTGTAGCTTATACATGACTGGCATGTGTTCTCTGTAGCTTATACATGACTGGCAAGTGTTCTCTGTGGCTTATACATGACTGGCATGTGTTCTCTGTAGCTTATACATGTCTGGCATGTGTTCTCTGTAGCTTATACATGTCTGGCATGTGTTCTCTGTAGCTTATACATGTCTGGCAAGTGTTCTCTGTAGCTTATACATGACTGGCATGTGTTCTCTGAAGCTCATACATGACTGGCATCTGTTCTCTGTAGCTTATACATGTCTGGCATGTGTTCTCTGTAGCTTATACATGTCTGGCAAGTGTTCTCTGTAGCTTATACATGACTGGCATCTGTTCTCTGTAGCTTATACATGACTGTCATCTGTTCTCTGTAGCTTATACATGACTGGCAAGTGTCCTCTGTAGCTTATACATGTCCGGCAAGTGTTCTCTGTAGCTTATACATGTCTGGCATGTGTTCTCTGTAGCTTATACATGTCTGGCATGTGTTCTCTGTAGCTTATACATGTCCGGCAAGTGTTCTCTGTAGCTTATACATGACTGGCATGTGTTCTCTGTAGCTTACACATGACTGGCAAGTGTTCTCTGTAGCTTATACATGACTGGCATGTGTTCTCTGAAGCTCATACATGACTGGCATCTGTTCTCTGAAGCTCATACATGACTGGCATCTGTTCTCTGTAGCTTATACATGACTGGCATGTGTTCTCTGTAGCTTATACATGACTGTCATCTGTTCTCTGTAGCTTATACATGACTGGCATCTGCTCTCTGTAGCTTATACATGACTGTCATCTGTTCTCTGTAGCTTATACATGACTGGCAAGTGTTCTCTGTAGCTTATACATGACTGACATGTGTTCTCTGTAGCTTATACATGACTGGCATGTGTTCTTTGTAGCTTATACATGACTGGCAAGTGTTCTCTGTAGCTTATACAGGACTGGCTAGTGTTCTCTGTAGCTTATACAGGACTGGCATGTGTTCTCTGTAGCTTATACATGACTGGCATCTGCTCTTTGTAGCTTATACATGACTGGCATCTGTTCTCTGTAGCTTATACAGGACTGGCATCTGTTCTCTGTAGCTTATACATGACTGGCAAGTGCTCTCTGTAGCTAATACAGGACTAACAAGTGTTTTCTGTAGCTTATACATGACTGGCAGCTGTGCTCTGTAGCTTCTACATGACTTACATCTGTTCTCTGTAGCTTATACATAACTGGCGTGTGTTCTCTGTAGCTTATACATGAATGGCAAGTGTTCTCTGTAGCTTATACATGACTGGCATGTGTTCTCTGTAGCTTATACATGACTGGCAAGTGTTCTCTGTAGCTTATACATGACTGGCAGCTGTGCTCTGTAGCTTCTACATGACTTACATCTGTTCTCTGTAGCTTATACATGACTGGCGTGTGTTCTCTGTAGCTTATACATGAATGGCAAGTGTTCTCTGTAGCTTATACATGACTGGCATGTGTTCTCTGTAGCTTATACGTGACTGGCTTGTGTTCTCTGTAGCTTATACATGACTGGCTTGTGTTCTCTGTAGCTTATACATGACTGGCATGTGTTCTCTGTAGCTTATACATGACTGACATGTGTTCTCTGTAGCTTACACATGACTGGCAAGTGTTCTCTGTAGCTTATACATGACTGGCAAGTGTTCTCTGTAGCTAAAACATGACTGGCAACTGTTCCCTGTAGCTTATACATGACTGGCGTGTGTTCTCTGAAGCTTATACATGACTGGCAAGTGTTCTCTGTAGCTTACACATGACTGGCGTGTGTTCTCTGAAGCTTATACATGACTGGCAACTGTTCCCTGTAGCTTACACATGACTGGCAAGTGTTCTCTGAAGCTTATACATGACTGGCAAGTGTTCTCTGTAGCTAAAACATGACTGGCAAATGTTCCCTGTAGCCTATACATGACTGGCGTGTGTTCTTTGTAGCTTATACATGACTGGCGTGTGTCCTCTGTAGCTTATACATGACTGGCATCTGTTCTCTGTAGCTTATACATGACTGGCATGTGTTCTCTGTAGCTTATACATGACTGGCATCTGTTCTCTGTAGCTTATACATGACTGGCATGTGTTCTCTGTAGCTTATACATAACTGGCATCTGTTCTCTGAAGCTCATACATGACTGGCATGTGTTCTCTGTAGCGTATACATGACTGGCAAGTGTTCTCTGTAGCTTATACATGACTGGCAAGTGTTCTCTGTAGCGTATACATGACTGGCAAGTGTTCTCTGTAGCTTATACATGACTGGCATGTGTTCTCTGTAGCGTATACATGACTGGCAAGTGTTCTCTGTAGCTTATACATGACTGGCAAGTGTTCTCTGTAGTTTATACATGACTGGCAAATGTTCTCTGTAGCTTATACATGACTGGCAAGTGTTCTCTGTAGCTTATACATGACTGGCATCTGTTCTCTGTAGCTTATACATGACTGGCAAGTGTTCTCTGTAGCTTATACATGACTGGCATCTGTTCTCTGTAGCTTATACATGACTGGCATCTGTTCTCTGTAGCTTATACATGACTGGCATGTGTTCTCTGTAGCTTATACATGACTGGCATGTGTTCTCTGTAGCTTATACATGACTGGCATGTGTTCTCTGTAGCTTATACATGACTGGCAAGTGTTCTCTGTAGCTTATACATGACTGGCATGTGTTCTCTGTAGCTTATACATGACTGGCAAGTGTTCTCTGTAGCTTATACATGACTGGCAAGTGTTCTCTGTAGCTTATACATGACTGGCATGTGTTCTCTGTAGCTTATACATGACTGGCAAGTGTTCTCTGTAGCTTATACATGACTGGCATGTGTTCTCTGAAGCTTATACATGACTGGCTTGTGTTCTCTGTAGCTTATACATGACTGGCATCTGTTCTCTGTAGCTTATACGTGACTGGCTTGTGTTCTCTGTAGCTTATACATGACTGGCTTGTGTTCTCTGTAGCTTATACAGAACTGGCATCTGTTCTCTGTAGCTTATACATGACTGGCATCTGTTCTCTGTAGCTTATACATGACTGGCTTGTGTTCTCTGTAGCTCATACATGACTGGCAAGTGTTTTCAGTAGCTTATACATGACTGGCAAGTGTTTTCAGTAGCTTATACATGACAGGCGTGTTCTCTGTAGCTTATACATGACTGGCATGTGTTTTCAGTAGCTTATACATGACTGGCGTGTTTTCTGAAGCTTATACATGACAGGCGTGTTCTCTGTAGCTTATACATGACTGGCATGTGTTTTCAGTAGCTTATACATGACTGGCGTGTTTTCTGAAGCTTATACATGACTGGCATGTGCTCTCTGTAGCTTATACATTACTGGCGTGTTTTCTGAAGCTTATACATGACTGGCATGTGCTCTCTGTAGCTTATACATGACTGGCATGTGTTTTCTGTAGCTTATACATGACTGGCATGTGTTTTCTGTAGCTTATACATGACTGGCATGTGTTCTCTGTAGCTTATACATGACTGGCATGTGTTTTCAGTAGCTTATACATGACTGGCGTGTTTTCTGAAGCTTATACATGACTGGCATGTGCTCTCTGTAGCTTATACATTACTGGCGTGTTTTCTGAAGCTTATACATGACTGGCATGTGCTCTCTGTAGCTTATACATGACTGGCATGTGTTTTCTGTAGCTTATACATGACTGGCATGTGCTCTCTGTAGCTTATACATGACTGGCATGTGTTTTCTGTAGCTTATACATGACTGGCATGTGTTTTCTGTAGCTTATACATGACTGGCATGTGCTCTCTGTAGCTTATACATGACTGGCATGTGTTTTCTGTAGCTTATACATGACTGGCATGTGCTCTCTGTAGCTTATACATGACTGGCATGTGTTTTCTGTAGCTTATACATGACTGGCATGTGTTTTCTGTAGCTTATACATGACTGGCATGTGCTCTCTGTAGCTTATACATGACTGGCATGTGTTTTCTGTAGCTTATACATGACTAGCATGTGCTCTCTGTAGCTTATACATGACTGGCATGTGTTTTCTGTAGCTTATACATGACTGGCATGTGTTCTGTGAACCTTATGCATGACTGGCTTGTATTTGTGGTTTTCATTGAAGTGTATGGTCCAAAGGGTTTTAATCATTTTATTGAATCCAAAGCCGTTAAGCATATAGGACGCAAGTACGATAACCGAAGTTTTAAAATAAGCTTGTTGGATGTACGTACAGTGGACTTGCTGGTATTTGGAATGTCAAACTTTCAGAAGCAGAAGCTTGCAATACTGTGACATTCCAGTCAAGATAAGTATCTCTAAATGGTGTAACCTTATAAAAAGCGACTTAACACAAATAGCATTCTCTAAATCTTTTCTCAAGTTTTGTTACTATATTTTTCTATGGATTCTTAGTTATACAAATCTTTCTTAGAATGAAGAGGCTTCATACGTTATTCACAAAATGTTTCAAGATGTCGAGGGAGAGACAAATGAAATTTTAAAAATAAAATCTGTTGTGTTACATTCACACGACTTTCTGTACATCGCTGTAACAAATTAATGTTAAAAAGCTTATTGTTCTATCTAAATCATGCTTATCCAGATAAACGTTGGCAGGAATGCTTTCTTTTAAGTAAAAGTGAAAAAAAAATGGATTACACTAGGCTAAAAGGGTAGTGACATCTTTTCAAAGCTGGTTGGCAAGTAATGAAATATGTTTCTTTAAATTTCATGGAGTTGACAAATTCGCATATGTGAAAAGTTTTAAGTATTTTTTGTAAAATGAAATCAATAATAAGGAATATTTAAAAACTGGTCAACTCCACGAAAAAATGTATACGACATAAATTGTGTATTCCAATGGGTTGTACATATTTTGTGCATTAAGGTTTTGTCCATCTCTTACGGTTTACCAGTTACACAAAATTCCGTAAAACTCATCCAAAATAAAGAGGTCTTGAGAGGCCATTCCCAGAAAATTCAAATTTGCATTTTATTTGTCATGTAAATATTTCAATCAAAATCGTTAAGAAAATCAAAATGTTAATACATTTGCCCATTTTCTTGAAAATCTTCGTGTGGCATCCTTGGAAAATACTCGACTTAAATACCAAGTATTTAACGCACTTTTGAGCTATGCAGCCCATAAACACACACAGGCATTTTCTTTATTCAGGAGGTATCAAAACATGTATTTCCGGTGAAATGTCGGTATCGAATTTTTGGGTGCAATACAATAGGTACCTTCTCTATACACTATGTGCATAGTACGTGTAGAGAAAGCAAAAAGAACAGCGTGTTCTAAGCAATGAAGTCCGTCCATTTCGTCGTGACATTTGCCCTCAGCTGAAGCATAAGTGCGCGCAATAGCACCGGCCAACGCGGTGTGTGTGCGCACACGCGCGTGTGTTAATTACTTCGAGAGCACAACTCCGATATTCTATTTGTTAGTGCACGCAGGGTTGTTTATAATGCACTGTGCCTCCGAATTCTGCCCCACCCCAAGAACGTTTTGAACGGGCTGTACAAAACCCATCGGTGAAGGTCCACAATGGTGCTGCACTTTTTTTTTTTTATTGTTTCATTTGTATAGCCTTTGATTTCTGTGGTCAAATCAAAGGTTTGATTTCAGAAACAGCTGCTGGCGTTTTCTTGCAGAATTCTACGGTTTATTAACGTTAGTTTTTCAGTACTATACTTTTACACACATACGCACATTTATATTTGAGACTCTGAAAATATGAATGAGATTTTTTAAACATTTACTGTATCGCCCTCGTAGATTTTATTCAAGAGAACATTTGAAAACCTGAAACATTACATGGTAGAGAAAGAGAATATGAACTGAAAAATACAATTGTTTGAACCCTAAAGATGTGTCTCCTCCCTTTAAAACTATTTTGACGCGCGTTTGAATGAAGAAGGAAAAATTATTTATAATGCAGGAATGTTGGTTTACACTAGCCGAGGAAGCGTGTTTAATTTAAACTTTCCGTTGTGGCTGCATTTTAATTTCTCTCTTACTTAAATTAACAAAAGCCTGATAACACAATAGTGTCCGTTCAAAGGTTAATGTTTTCGTTCCCGTTTTGGGTAAGTAATGTTATAGCTGGAAGACCGACAGCACATTTACTTCTTTAGTAGCCATGACGTTTCACCCAAATTATTCTATATCAAGATTTCACAGGCAATACATGTTTTGAGGACCCTTAAATACAAAAAAAAAGGATTTAGAAACAAGCTAGTGTGCGTCTATCTTTGTGTGGGTGTGTATATGTCAGTATTTTTATATATACACAGTTCCGGAGTCTTGTCACTGCATCTTTTTTTTTTCTTTTTGATTATTTACATTTTCTTGGTTGTTTTATTTGTTTGCCGTTTTATTTTTACTCATAAATATACACACATATACGCATTTACAAACAACAAAAAGCAATGCCCAAGGCAGGACTCGAATCCACGATCCCCTGCGCCACGAAGCACCAAAGCCAGACACTTTACCGATCTGAATTAGTTTTGCACAACTGGTAAACCGTACGAGATGGATCAAAACCTTACTACATTTTAGATCATGCTATACAATTTTATTTGTGGAGCTAATCTTTTCCAAGATATTCCCTGTTTTTGATTTAATTTTGAAGTATTTAAACTTTTCTCAAAGGGGAAGCCTTCGTCCGTTTTATCTCTATTTTTTTTCAGTCTTGGCCAAGAAAACAGAATGGGAAGCTTTTACAAGTTTGCCTGGTGTATTCCCTGCTATTTATAAGGGACTAAGTAATAAATCCATTTCTGCTGATGTTCGCCTTTATTAGCATACGACCATTTGTAGGAATACTTATTTGCAAATTAGGTAGAGAAAGTGATGTGAATGGAACATAAGATTCTTCTAAAGCTGCCCTTGTTGCATTTTTTAAAATACAGTTCCGGAGGCTTGTCGGGACTCCGGCGCTGTATTCTCTTTTTCCTCTTTGTGTTTCCAGTTTCCGTATATTTCCTTTGTTGACTTATTTGATTTATCATTTGCTTTTTGTTTCCAAATACACATACAATATACACATTAACAAACACCCATGCCCAAGGCAGCACACGAAGCACCAAAAGTAGGCACTTTAGCGAGCTCGGCCGTGGGAACCAGCTTAGGGTTGTGGGTCCTCAGAACATGCACTTGAAATTTTGTGTGAACTATACTCTACCATTTGTAAACTGCAGATAAATTCTGGAAAAAGTAAAAACGCTCTAAATGTTGCATTCAATTTAATTGACAGAAACTGCAGTTTTCGGCAACGAGTAATGAAAAATGATATGTGTTCCATTCACATGACTTTCTCTAGCTGTTCCGCAAAGCATTGAGGTGTTATCTATAATGGCACTCAAGATGAATGTTAGCACAAATGTTCTTATTACTATAAGTAGAGGGGAATACACACCTAACAACGGTAGTCATGGTTTTTAAAAGCTATGTGAAACAACTGCAATCCCATTCTTTTTATTGTCAGGAGTAAACAAACGACAAGCTAGAAGAAAGAGGTTTCCGTTCGAGAAAAGTTTAAGTCCTTATAGGAATAATCCGGCGAAAGCGGTTACCTGTACAATAAAAATGCACAGAACATTACTTGTATGTTATAATGAGATCTACATTTTTGTCTATCTCTTATGGTCTGCCAGTTATACAAAAGTCATCCACAATGAAGAGGTCTTCAGAGGCTATTCCCAGAAAATTCAAGATTTCGTTTGTTTCTTTATGTGTAAGGTTTTTTCATTAAAAGGTTAGACACATTTTTGAGAAAATCAGAATTTTCGAAACATGTTCCATGTAAAGGGTAGTTGAGGATGGGCGGATTTTCTTGAAAATCTTCGTACCGCACCTTTGGAAGATACTGAACTTAAATATCAATTTTGGCATTTAACGGGCTTTTCGTTTTGAGCTATGCTGCCCACACACAGAGACACACACGGACATGTTTCTAAAAATCTGATGTGTTCCATTTACATGACTTTTTCTACATCTCTGCAACAAATTATTTTTAAAAAGCTTATGCTTCTATTTACTTCTTGCTAATCGAGAAAAAATTAGCAGAAATAGTTTTATTACTTGTTGCCTTGTAAGTAGAAGACAAATAAAGGAGTACCATAGTTTAAAATGATAGTCAAAAGCTGTTTGCTATGTCACTGAAGTTCCTTTGTTTGTATGCATGGACTGGAGTTGACAAATTCCTGTATGAGAAAAGTAGGTTTTTCAAAGCTGAAACTAAAAATGTGATTAACATAAATTGTGTGTTTTAACGTGCTCTACATTTTTAGTGTGGTAAGTGTTTGTCCATCTTTTACGGTTTAACAGATATGCAAGTTTTCGTAAAAATCATCCAGAATAAAGTAGTCTTCAGAGGCTGTTCCCAGAAAATTCAAGATATACATTTTATTGGTCAGGTCAATATCTTTAATATACGATATTTTAATAAAAATCGTTACAGCGATTTTTGAGAAAATCAACATTTTCGAAAAAAGTTACATGTAAAGGGTAGTTGGGGGTGGGGTATTTTCTTGAAAATCTTTGTATCGCATCCTTGGAAGGTATCAAACTTAAATACAAAGTTTGGTATTCAACTATCTTTTCGTTTTTGAACTATGCTGTCCACAGACAGACAGACTGATTGACACAAACACTCAGGGACTTTTTTCCAAAAATGTTTCTTTTTGGATTCAGGGGGTCCCAAAACATGTATTTCCGGTGAAATCTCGGGTGCATACAATAGATATACACTGTGTACATAGTTCGTGTAGAGAAAGTAAAAGTGGCACTGTGAAACTAGCTTAAGAGGTAACTCTGCGTTTCTCACACGAACTAATGTTGACAGAGCAATTTAATACTTGCATTGTAAAAGGTTTGGAGGATAGTGACGTATTTCTCCTTTACAATTCAACAAGAGTACAGGTTTACACTCGCTTAAACCTGTGCATTGTTTCGCAACACTGAAGACGCGGGAGTATATTGCTGTACACCAAAGACAAAAGAGCAATCAAAACAATGGCTTTCTTCGGGAGGAATACGCCACAGGAAACCCTTCAGGATCAAACACAGAGGTTACGTCAAGGCGCTCGAGTAGATTTTAGCCAGAGAAATCATCAGACAGCCTATTTACAAAAGACTGTCCCCGTGTTTGAGTGTCAGTCAGCTAGGTTCGATTCCCGGCTGGGGCGGGGAATTTTTCTTTAACCAACATTAGTCCCTATCCCTCACAGAGTCTGGAAATATGTATGTGAGAGTGGATGTGCGTGTGTTTGAGGAAAATAAAACGGTTTAAACCCAACGCAAAGAAACAAAGACAGAAAAGAAAGAGGCACTATTTCAGTAGTATGAACTATTATTAGATAAAACTGCAAATAGATAATTGGGATCACTTCTCTTTCTCTGATATTATCGTTGATTTCCTATAACCAATGAAATGTTAAACAATCACTGGATATGCGTGTTATTAATCAGCAGATTCGCGCCTGTTAACTGTACTCGGAAAGTAAGATAACCTTTCGTGCCTTAAAAGAGTTGCACGACTCAACGGAGCTATAACAAGTTAAAACCAGTCTGAGCGAAAGACTGTAATTTCACTCCTTTTTGTTTATCAGCGGAGACGGTGAGTAGTCGCTCTCATTGAAAGGGGTAACTCAGGCCAATTCCCCTCTGATGCGTTTTAACTAGCCCCGTTGAGTTCTGCAACTCTTTTATCTGCACAAGTCAAATATGGGGTAGTTGGGCCACCTGGCATTTTATCTGCTTTTTGAGTTTTCATTTTTATGTTTTTTTTTTTTTTTTGATGCTCTGGTTTATTATTTGCAGGTGTTCAAAAATTTGCAATCCGACCATTTAGTCTCCAACTGAGCACCGCTTTTTATATTAATTACATGATATATATTATATTACTATATATTTGTTACATTGGTTATAGTTATGTTAAGTATAAGAACATTTAAACACTTAGTCACTATTAGGCTAAGCTGTTATACTATTATTATTATTATTATTATTATTATTATTATTATTATTTTAGTAGTATTAGTAGTATTCGATCTTACCCTTATAGTTAATTAGAAATTGAATTGTTTTTTTTTTAAATTTTGCTGTAAGCGTTGATGGCTTGTGTGAGGTTTTATTTTCGAAGGAAAAAGATTTACACAGAAGGAAACTAAGAGAGAAATTGTTTGGTTTAAGTAAATACGAGGAACTCTATTAAAATGCATATTTTTCTCCATATTATTACAGCACAGTGATTTGCAACGTTTAACAATTAGGCTGAAATGCCGAAATATAAGCAAATAATACTGACTTGAGATGAAACTGAGTTTTATTTATGGACGTTCTTTAACTACCGCGGTTCTCATTCTATACTGGACGTGAAAGACCGCTTAATTTTGCTCAGAGACCTCTTTATCAGGCCTAGGGTTCTTTTACATGAATAAAATGACTTGTTTATTCAATTAATTTTTACAAGATTTCATTGCCATGCTGTGCAATGGAGAATTGATGGTGTACTTTTCTCCAAAACATTATGGCGTACAAACGGGACAGCTCCCCCCTGCCACTGGGCAATATCCATTAGCAAACAAAAGACGATCCTATACTAGAGGCGAGAGACAGTGTAGTAAAATCTGTTTCCTAGAGAGACCAGAAAGAAGTAGACGTGACAACTGCGAGGGCCCTCCTGAGGCACAGGGTTATCATCTTCTGTAAAATAGTGTATGTAAGATTTTGAATGATAAATGGGATCCATTATATATGTACTGAGAATTGCTCACCGCAAAGTGGCCAGTTGCATTTCAAATAAAGTAAATATTTGTAACTCCGCTTGGAGTATTTAAATAGTGTATGTAAGATTTTTAATGATAAATGGGATCCATTATATATGTACTGAGAATTGCTCACCGCAAAGTGGCCAGTTGCATTTCAAATAAAGTAAATATTTGTAACTCCGCTTGGAGTATTTAAAGGCGCTGTTTTTGTTCTTTAATAAGAGATCTATCTTGGACTTTTGAGGAGGGCAGGTCCCTTCAGTAAACTTGCCGAATGGGCGAAGTCCCTAGCTTTGTAACTTGGAGGGGCAGAAAGTGTTTTGCCCCCCTCCCCAAATGGGCTCCTATGACAAATACGACTGTTGTCAACTCGTATCCTGTAAGTCTATTCTTCGGCAATGCTACATCTCGTACAATGCCGTTTGGTCGTATCACTCAAGTGTTTCCTACTCTCGACACAATAACCCGAGAGCACTAACCAAAAGGGAAACGAGAACCGCAAGTCATACATCTTTTGTTTCACGATCGTAGAACAATCGCTGAAGAGAAGAGTGTAATGCTGCGGTGTCCAAGAACGAGAGAGCTTGTATTTCAAGGTTGTTGTGCATGTCAGCAGTTACGGTGTCCAAGAACGAGAGAGCTTGTATTTCAAGGTTGTTGTGCATGTCAGCAGTTACGGTGTCCAAGAACGAGAGAGCTTGTATTGCAAGGTTGTTGTGCATGTCAGCAGTTAGCGATACCCTCAGGCTTGTATTGCAAGGTTGTTGTGCATGTCAGCAGTTAGCGATACCCTCAGGCTTTACTATCACATGTCTCTGCTCCCTCTTCGCCATGGGGTACAGCTACTTCAAGAGTGTAATGATGCGGTGTCCAAGAACGAGAGAGCTTGTATTTCAAGGTTGTTGTGCATGTCAGCAGTTACGGTGTCCAAGAACGAGAGAGCTTGTATTTCAAGGTTGTTGTGCATGTCAGCAGTTACGGTGTCCAAGAACGAGAGAGCTTGTATTTCAAGGTTGTTGTGCATGTCAGCAGTTACGGTGTCCAAGAACGAGAGAGCTTGTATTTCAAGGTTGTTGTGCATGTCAGCAGTTAGTGATGCCCTCAGGCTTTACTATCACATTTCTCTGCTCCCTCTTCGCCATGGGGTACAGCTACTTCAAGAGTTAACTACACTTCCACACTCAACTTGTGCAATTATTGGTGAAAGAATATTCTTCGACGCGTCTCCTAAGGTGCGGTTGTACCGTTGCTACTTACCAAGCGGGAGACCTGGGTTCGATTCCCGGTACTGGCGGGAGACCTGCACCGGGGTGCACTCGACCTTGTGAGGTCCCTGGGGGTCAATTGAGGAGCTACTTGATTGAGAAGTAGCGGCTCCAGGTCATGAGGACCGCATTCACCGGCCGGGGGGGGGTTCGAGGCGCTGACTACGTCTCACCCTCCAATACTGCACCCCATTCATGACGTCTGTCAAGGACCGAGAGATGGGACGTAGAGGTCGGGCGGTAGGCCAGGGTTCCCTGTGAACTGTCGTGCCCTGGAATTATTTATTATATTCTTCGACATTAACAGAAAAAAATGAAATGGAATTTCATTTATGGACGCTCTTAACTCTTGTAGTTCTCAGTGCCACGTTCTATATTGGGAGTGAAAGACCGCTTAATTTTGCTTAGAGAAAATTGTTGGAAAATTTTGATTTTCTCAAAAATGGCTATAACGATTTTGATTAAAATACCTCATGTTTCAGATTCTCTTTGCCAAATAAAATGTATACCTATCTCGAATTTTCTGGGAATCGCCTCTGAAGACCTCTTCATTCTGGATGTCTTTTGTATTGCTGGCAAACCATAAGAGAAAGACAAAAACTTACTACACAAAAAATGTAGAACACACAATTAAAGTTATAAAATTGTTTTTGTGGAGTTTTCGAAATATTCCAGATTATTAATTTTAAGGCACTTACACTTTTCTCGAAACGGAAGACATCTTTATTATTTTTTCTCGTTTGTGTACTCCTGGCAAGAAAAGCGAATGGAATTTCAATTGTTTCTCATAGCGACCGACATTTAAAGAACTTGAATATCGCTTTAGCCTATGCATTCCCTTATTTCCTTTCTACTTACAACGAAACATGTAATAACTCTGCTAATTTGTGCCGATTAGCATGGTGTAGCTAAAAGATGAATCTTTTGAATAAACAGGTGTGTGCGAAACAGCTAGAGAAAGTCTTTTGAATGGATCACATAAGATTTTCTATATCTATCTTTTTATTGGTTTTAATTTTAAAATACTTATACTTTTCTGAAATGGGAAGTCATTATTCGTGTTTTTTCTCTTCATCAAAGAAGGAAAACGAATTTCAAAGCCAGGACATATCAAACAACATTTACAACATTTTACTCTCTTTTAAAATTCTCGATTCCGCTATTCCCTTGGTCCCTACAAGGAATATAAGAAAGTCATTTATAAAAAAAGTGACTGGATTAGCATGAGTTAGGTGGACAAATAAGCTTTTTAAGAACAGTGTGTTCAATAATAGGTAGAGGAAGCCACATCAGATTTTTAAACGAGCCCATACCCTGGTCACCCTCACAAACGCACTTGAATGTGACACATCACATTTTTAAACGAGCCCATACCCTGGTCACCCTCACAAACGCACTTGAATGTGACACATCAGATTTTTACTTTCTCTACACGTACGTTGCACATCTAGTGTATAGAGAAGGCCTTGTATTGCACCCAAAAGTTCGTTACCGAGATTTCATCGGAAATATATGTTTTAGGGTCCACTTTATGCAAAAAAAAGCATTTTCAGAAAAAGTTCCGTGTGTGTGTCCGTGTGTCTGTGAACATGATAAATCAAAAACGAAAATTCTGTAAAATACCAAACTTTGTATTAAGTTCAGCATTTTCCAGGAATGCGACACAACGATTTTGAGAAATATCCCCACACCCAACGATCCTTTACATGGAACTTTTTTCAAACATTTTGAATCTCTCAAAAATGGCTCTAACGATTTTTATTAAAATATGAAATATTAAAGATATTTACTTGACAAATAAAATGTAGATCTTGAATTTCTGGGAAAGCCTTTGAAGACTAATTTATTCTGGATGAATTTTACGAAATTTTGTACAACAGCGTAAGAGATGGACAAAAACTTACCACACAAAAAATGTAGAACACGATAAAGCACACAATTTATACTATAAGCATCTTTTTCCTGGATTTGATCGTTTTTTAGATATTCCTTGATTTTAGTTTCCGCTTTAAAAACACGTTTTCTCATACAGGAATTTGTCTCCTCCTGTCCATACAAACAAAGAGACTTCAGTCTCATAGCAACCCGCTTTTGACTATCACTTTAACCTATGGTACTCCCTTATCTCGCTTCTAGTCACAAGGAAGCAAGTAATAAGACTATTTCTGGTACTTTTTTCTCGATTAGCATGAAGTAAATAGAAGCATAAGCTTTTTAACAATAATGTGTTGCAGAGATGTAGAGAAAGTCATGTGAATGGAGCACATCAATGATTTTTAAATTAAGTCATCCCATGGTCATGTGAAACACCTTGAAGCGATACTCGACATGAAACGCATTCAAGCCGCTCTCTAAGCTTCAAAGCTTTATCCGCTGCTCACGGAGCTGTAAAACTCACATTTACCTCATCCAAATCATGCAGATTTGTTTGACAGGAACACTCCGCGATAAACCACAGATGAACTGACTCATAAACCTGAGTGCTCTTTCTCATGCAGTATACTTTGCACTTTCTCTACCATGAAAATACATTTCGGTGGGGAAGCATTCCACCCAAAAAACACATTTTGCGATCCCTGTAATAAAAAACAGTATTTTTAGATAAAGTTCCGTGTGCATCTGTGAACATGATAACTCCAAAACGAAAAGTCAGTACAATACCAAATATCCCCACCCTAAACGACCCTTTATATGGAAAAAAATTCGGAATTCTAATTTTTTCAAAAATGGCTTTAACAAATTTGATTGAAATAACGTATAATTAAGATATTTACGTACAAATACAATGTTTACGCTGACTTTTCTGGGAATAGCCTCTTCAGCTCTACATGATTTTTGTATAACTATTAAACCGCAAGAGATAGACGAAAGCTTACATCTGATGTGTTATACTTACATGACCTTCTCTAGCTGCTCTTACAAAGGCTTCTTCTTCTTTCAGCACAAAGCTAATCGAGATAAACATTAGCAGAATGTTCTTATTACTTAGTTCCTTATAAGTGGAAGGCAACTAAAGGAGTGCGCTATGCTAAAGTGATAGTCAAATGTTTTAAAAACTGTCGTTACGCGATTGTCATTGTAAATCGCTTCTTTGCTTGACCAGGAGTAGAACAAAAGAAAAACATCCACATCCAGTACGATAGAAACAACCAATAACAGGGTTACCTCCACAACAAAACGTAAAGAATATAAATTGTATTTTGACGAGATCTACATCTTTTGTACAGTAAGCTTCTGTTTGTCTCTTAGGGGCTGGCAGTTATTCATCCAGAATAAAGAGGTCTTCAGGGCCTATTCCCAGAATATTCAAGATATACCTACATTTTACTTGCGATGTAAATACCTTTAATACATGGGATTTTAATCAAAAGCGTTAGAGCTATTTTTTAGAAAATCAACATTTTCGAAAATTTTTCCATGAAAAGGGCAGTTTGAGATGGGAGAATTTTCTTAAAAATCTTCGTGACAAATTCTTGGAAGATAGTAAACTTAAATACCAAGTTTAGAATTTAATGGTCATTTCTTTTTTGAGCTATGTTGTCCACAGGCGCACACACGGACCTTTTTCTAAAAAAATGTTTTTGCATACTCAGGGGACCCCAAAACATATATTTCCGGTGAAATCTCGACATCGAATTTTTGGAGTGGAAAACAATACTCTATCCGCATGTGCATTGTACATACGAGTCTAGAGAAAACAAAAATATAGATCTCCCTAAAACAGATAACGTATATCCTTTTTTTCAGCATTTTTAGATATTTCTTGTTATTGGTCTCAGTTTTAAAATACTTATACGTGAATTTGTCGATCACATAGCAACAACTTTTCACTATGTTATGTCCCTTACACTCACAAGACAATTTCTGTTAATGTTTATCTCGACTAGCATCAAGGAGATAGAGGAATAAGCTTTTTAATGATGTAGAGGAAGTCGAGTTAATGGAGCACATCAGATGTTTTACTTTCTCTACAGCTACTATGTACATAGTGTATAGAGAAGGTATTGTATTGCTTCCAAAATTAGATACCAAGAAATATATGTTTTGAGACCTCCTGAATCCAAAGAAAAGCTTTTAGAAAAATGTACGTTGTGTGTGCGGGGGGGGGCACCAGCATATCTCAAAAACAAAAAGTCCGTTAAATACCAAACGTGATATTTAAGTTAAGTATCTCCCAAGGATGCGACACGAAGATATTCATGAAAATCCCCCACCCCCAACTACCCTTTACATGGAATAATTTTCGAACGGTTTATTTTCTCAAAAATGGTTCTAGAGATTTTTATTAAAATATTGTATATTAAAGATATTTTAATGACAAATAAAATTTATAACTTGAATTGTCTGAAAATAGCATTTTGTGGAATTTTGCATAACTGGTAAACTGTAAGAAATAGACAAAAAATGTAGAGGTAGATAAAACACAATTTATGTGTTACACGTTTTTTTCCTGGAGTTGGCCGTTTTTAAGATATTTATTGTTACTGATTTCAGTTTTAAAATACTTAATACTTTTCTCATACGGGAACTTATCACCACGCAAACCTATAACAACCACATTTTAAAACATTTGACTGTCGGTTTAGCCTAGTGTATTCCCTTATTTCCCTTCTACTTGTAAAGGAACTAAGTAATAAGATCCTTTCTGTTAATGCTTATCTTGATTAGTATGAAATAGTTAGAAGAATAAGCTTATTAACAATAATTTATTACAGAGGTAGAGAAAGTCATGTGAATGGAACACATAAGATTTTTTTTAGAAAGGTCCTTTTGTATGTATGTTCAAATGTGTAAGTGTGAGTGTCTATAAACAGTATAGAACCAAAACTGGTTAAACACAAGTTGAACATCCTCCAAGATTGTGACCATCCACCGTAGTCTTGAGGTAACAAGAGGTCCCGGGTTCAAACCCAACGGAGAACGGCTTCCTTCGGAAGAGAAGCAAAACCGTTGGTTCTGTGTCGTAGATTTACGGCACGTAAAATAACTCAAGTTGATAAGCAGACGCTTGGGCAAAATTAGGCACTCTTTCACGCCCAGTATAGAATAGGGCACTTAGAACCGCAGAAGTTAAAGGGCGTCCATGAATAAAAACTCAATATAATTTAATTTCCAAGGTTGCAATATTAAGATGTTCAAGGAAATCCCCCCCTCAACTATCCTTTAATTGAAAAAGAGATTCAAAATGTTTGATTTTCTCAAAAATGCCTCTCATGATACCATATTGTGACAAGGCCACCCGCGTGTTGCCGCTCTCACGTTCGCCTGGATATGTGATTCGACGGCGTTGGAGATCTTGGAATAAGCAGAAACAGGCGCGCCGGTAACCAGAGGGTTTGACACATGCCAATTTTTTCTAGTAGCTTTGACTTCCACAGTTTTCGTGTATGAGAAAGAATTGCAAGTGAAGCCAGATCGCGTGCAAGCAGTTTCGCGAGGAGGAGGTCGTCAACTGTTGAGTATCCAGTGCACTAATTGCGACAGTATACTAGAATTTTATTGTATAGGTTTCATATAGGAAATGTGTGCTCCAGCAGCCAATTGTAGAATACAAAACCTTAGGGCGAAAAAGTTGCTATTGTTCTTTTCTTTGTTAATGCTACTATTGCCTTTGTAGAGCAAGACTTTTAGCGCATTAGAGACATAAGTAACAGGGTAAATTTTAGAGAAGGGTTTGTCCCTTAAAAGTTAGCAGCTAGGGACTTCTTCATTATAAAGAGCGGTCACGTGGGTCGAATACAAAGAACTTAAAAATTAGTCACGTGACAACGTTATTTTCGCGCTTCTTTTCAAGCAATCAGGAATGAGTTCAATATTGGAGATTTTAGGTATTTAAACAATGCACTTACAAGGAATCAGGTTACTATTATTGTTGTTGTCGCTGATTATTCTTTGTGATAGACGCTATAGGCTGCACGTGACCGCCATTTTAATACGCGAGACATTGTAGTTATCGCCCGAGTTGTGTAACAGAAAAGTACCAATGGCCGTCGAAAACAAACAGCACGTCTTCAAGAATGACTATGTCGGGAGTCGCTCGTAGGTTTAGAGCCTCAACAAGCAACAAAACTGAATAAAAGCATTCATTCTGTGGAATCTAAAGTGAAGGACTTGTATTTTTGAGTGTACCCCGTGTCACATACCCTTTCTCCCCCTTGTGTTCTACATAGACGAACAAAGCCGGTGCATCAAAGAACTTTTCAGAAGTATGTACACGGTCGTTTATAAAGTATTTCACGGGTGCTAATCTAGACCGACACAAAGGACAGCGACAGGATGTGTAATCAATTTTTGAGATAATAAAGACATTTATTACATGTTTCATTACAAATAAAACGTATATCTTAAATTTTCTGGGAATAACCTCTGAAGTTCTGATCATTCTCGACGAGTTTGGCAGAGTTCGAGATCAATAAAGTCTTACTATAAAAACAAATATATATATCGGTAAATACGATATGCAAAGAGAATAGACTTTTAATTTAATAGCATAGCAACCAACTTTTAAAGTTTTAGACTAGTCTATTTCCTTGTTTCAATGCACTATAGGAAATAATTTCTGTTAATGTTTTTCTTGAGTATCGTGGCGTAGATGTAAAGATAAGCTTAATAGTTTGTTATGTAGAGAAAGTTGTGTGAATGGGACACGCCAAACTTGGCACAGGTAACTTTTGAAACAAAACAAAAATTATTGTCTAGCCTAGAATTCGAAATCTGTTCCCATTTCATAGGGTTAATACTTCGTCATAATATATTAATTTCCTGAGATGTGTACAAAAGTTTACAAGACCATGTTGACGATTACCGCAATAGCAAGTATAGGAAACAATTGACTCTCGTTGCAGTAACGAAACATTCTTACAAACATTAGCATACTAATCTATTATATACATTCAAGGAGATAATACACGGCTAAGTTAACTTCGTTGCTATGTGATGACCTGAGGTTTGATTCCCCTCGTATTATCAGAATTAAAGAAGAGAAATGACAGTGTTGGAAAATTGAAACCAATAAATATATTGCGCATAATTAACTGCACAGAAACTGTATCTGGCCTAAACTGTGTGCTTTAATAGATCTACCTTTTTATGTAGTACTTCATTTTGTCCGTCTCTTGGGATTTACTAGTTATGCAAAATCACTCAGAATGAAAAGGATTTCAGAGAATTCATCTGTCAAGAAAAAATCTTAAAATATATGGTATTTTACTCAATACCGTTTTTTGAGAAAATCACAATTTTGGGGAAATTTCACATTTAAAGGGTAATTTGGGATTGGAGTATTTCTTTAAAATTTTCGTGTTGCATCTTTTTGCAGTTTTTGAGTTACACTGTTACAGACTTCAGGCATAGACAGTCACACATAGACCTTTTTCTAAAATATTTCTTCAAAACATTTATTTCCGGTGAAATGTCCATAAGTACTTTTGGGTAGAACGAATATCTTCCGTGCCTACTATGTACGTGGTAAAGTAAAAAAATCTAATGTGTTCCATTCACACGGGATTCTCTATCGGTTCTGCAAGCAAAGCATTCTTCCAAAAATTATTATTTTGTTTATATCTTGATAAACATTACCAGAAATTGTGTTATTTGTTTTCTTGAAAGTATAAAAGAGAATACGTTAGACTGAAGCGACCGTCAAAAGCAGTCGCTACGCAACTGTAATTGTGGCTCATGGGTAGGAGAAAAACTAAAATAAGAAACGAATAAGAAAAGAGCTTTAAAATAACACAGAATATTTCTGAAATGATTAGATTTGCAAATGATGACATACATGTTTTATTTTAACGAGGTTCGCAGTAAGTTTTTGTCCACCTCTTATCGTTTACTAGTTATATACAAGTCATTCAATATGAAGTGAAATATAAAAGAAAATTCAAGATATATATTTTGTCATGTAAGTATCTGAATACACAGCATTTTAATAAAAATCATGAGCCAATTTTGAGAAAATCAAAATTTTGGAATCCTTTTCCATGCGAAGAGTAGATTGGGACGGGGGATTTTCTTAAGAATCTTCATGATGCATCATTTGAAGGCGCTGAACTTGAGTACCAAATTTCGTTTTTGAATTATCGTATTCATAGATAGACACGAACACACACAGACTAAAATGCTTTGGATACAGGAGGCACACAATGAGTATTTCCAGTGAAATCTCGATATCGACATTTTTGGTGGAATGCAGTATCTTATCTACCTATGTACTAGAGAAAGTAAAAGTAAATGAGAAAGATGCATTAGAAACAGAAGAAACGTATTACATGTCAACAAAATCAATCAAGCTACATAGACATGTATGTCAGCGAGGTTTTACAAAACCTCGAGGTGGTTTTGTTACGTAAAGTCTTTGTGGCAGTTGAAAATAACCCTTTGGTAATGAATGGAACTTTGACTTTGGAGCAAACACTATATGACGTCAGAACTGCCTCCCAGCAACGCCGTGATGACATTCATGACTGGATGTTAGCAACATCAAACCTTCTAACAAATCATTGCATGGAATTAGAAATGTTTCGCAATTTGGTGTACTTTTTCTGCTTTATGTAATTTTTTTACTGCATACCCTATTCGACCTAAATTACCCATACAGGATTTTCATGGCAAATACACGCTTTGAAATCCTTTGAATCTCAAAAGTTTAGGAAAAAAGAGAAAAAAAATGTGATGCGTTCCATTCACATGACTTTCCCTACAACTTTGCAACAAAGTATTGCTAGAAATCTAATGCTTCTATTTACTTCATGCTAATCGAGAAAAAAATTAGCAGAAGTAGAAGCAAAATAAGGGAGTAGCATAGGTTAAAGTGACGGTCAAAAGCTGGTTGCTATGTGACTGAAGTTCCTTTGTTTGTATGGACAGCAGTTGACAAAGCCCTGTGTGAGAATAGGTTTTTTAAAGCTGAAACAAAAAACAAGGAATATCTTAAAAACTATCAACCCCACGAAAAAAAGTATATAACATAAATGTCTGTTTTAATGCGCTCTACATTTTTTGTATTCGAAGTTTTTGCCCATCTCTTACGGTTTAGCAGTTACACAAAATCCGTAAAATTCATCCAAAATAAGGTAATCTTCAGAGGCTATTCCCAGAAAATTCAAGATATACATTTTATTTGTCACGTAAATATCTTTAATATACGACACTTTAATCAAAATCGTTAGAGCCATTTTTGAGAAAATCAAAATTTTCGAAAAAAGTTCCATGTATACGGTAGTTGGAGGTGGGGGTATTTTCTTGAAAATCTTCGTGTCGCATCCTTGGAAGACACCAAACTTAAATACCAAGTACATATTTAACGGTCTTTTCGTGTTTGAGCTATGCTGCCCACAGACACACACACAGACACACACGGACAATTTTTCTAAAAATGGTTTTGAGCTATGCTGCCCACAGACACACACACAAACAGACACACACGGACATTTTTCTAAAAATGCTTTTTTTTTGTTTCAGGGGGACCCAAAACATGTATTTCCGGTGAAATCTCGGTATCGAATTTTTTGGTGCATTGAATACCTTCTTTATGTACATAGCACGTATAGAGAACGTAAAAATGTATTTTGTTACTTTCCACCCAAACATTTCATACCGAGATTTCATTGAAATACGCGTCTTGTGGTTCTGTGAATCCAGAAATCGGTGCTGACTTATCTCTACAATTAATGTTTGGGTTCAGAAGGCCTCAAAATATATATTTTCGGTGAATCTCGACATCGAGTTTTTGGGTACAAAACAATAGTTTTATTCCTCTGCGTACTTTACGTAGTGTAGGAACTAATAAAGGTGGTAGAGAACCTCATGAAAATGTACTGCAGCATTTTTTACTTTCTCTAGCATGAACCAACACATATAGAACGGCATTGTATTCTACCCAAAAATTCAAATCAAGATTTCACCGGAAATACACGTTTTGGGGATATCTGAATCAATTTTTTTTTTTTTTTCAAAAATGTGAGTACGCGAAGGATGTGCTTGTGTGTGTGAGAGTAGAGAACGCGAGAGAGAGAGAGAGAGAGAGAGAGAGAGAGAGACTGTGGACACCTTAACTCAAAACGAAAAGTCACTTGAAATGAAATAGCGCGTTGTTTATAGACACTGTTTAACTGCTGTGGTTCCCAACGTCACATTCTATATTGGGTATGAAAGAGTATTTAATTTTGCTCAGAGGCCTCTTTATCAGGCTTGAGGCTCTTTTACGTGCCGTAAATCTACGACACGGGACCGACGGCTTTACTTCCCTTCCGAAGAAAGCCATGCTAAGGATTTTTACGCCCGAAAAAATCCATGGTGCTCCGCATAGTTTGAAGTTAGCATGGCAACCATTACACCACGGAGGGCGACGGTTAAATACTAAACTTGTTATGTAAGGTCAGTATCTCCCAAGGGCGCAACACTTAAGATTTTCAAGAAAATCCTCCCACTCTAAACTTCCCTTTAAATGGAAGATTTTACAAAATTATCGATTTTCTCAAACGTGCCTTTAACGATTTTTATTAAAATATTTTTAGACACCAAATAAAACGTATGTTTTGAATTCTTCATTGTGGATAACTTTTGTTGAATTAACTGTAAACCCTAAGACACAAACGCAAACCTGCTACATCAAAAATGTAGATCTGTTAAAACACACAATTTAAGTGATCTACAGTTTTCATGGAATTGACAGTTTCTGAGGTATTCGCTATTATTGGTTCCGTTTTTAAACTTTGGTCAACTGCTGGTCATGCAAACAACGGATTTCAATTACATAGCAACCAGCTTTTAAAAGATTTGACTATCACTTTGGCCTAGTGTCCTCCCTTACTTCCTTTATGTTTACAGGGAAGCAGGCTATCTCCATTAATATCAACTAGATAAAGAAATAACTTGTACAAGCATACTTTATTACAGAGAAGCTGGTGTGAATGGAACACATCAGATTTTTACTTTCTCTAGCCCGTATGTACAATCTACATAGGTATATTAAGCTACCGAAAATTTGATGTCGAAATTTCATCGGAAGTATATGTTTTGAGGTCCACTGAGTCCGAAAAAGCATTTTTAGGAAAAGGTCAGTGTATGTTTGTGGACAGCCTAGATCAAAAACGAAAATTCCGTTAAAACCAAAGTTGGTATTTACGTTTAGTTACTTCCAAGGATGCGACACAAAGAGAATCTCCGTATCACAAACTATCCGTTACGTGGAAACATTTTTGAGAATTTTGTTTTTCCCAAAAATGGCTGTAACGATTTTGATTAAAATACCGTATATTAAATATACTTACATATAAAAATAAACCTTATTTTGAATTTTCTGGAAACAACCTCTGAAGGCATCCTTATTAATAAGTTTTCCAGAATTTTACATAACGGTTAAATAATAAGAGATACACAAAAAAATTAGTTTGTTAAAACACATAATTTATATTATATAAATGCCTCTTTGTTTGTTTTTTTGCTAGAGGTGCCGGTTACTGAGACATTACTTCTTATTGGGTTTCAGCTTTAAAATTAGTTTGTTAAAACACATATTTTATATTATATAAATGCCTCTTTGTTTGTTTTTTTGCTAGAGGTGCCGGTTACTGAGATATTACTTCTTATTGGGTTTCAGCTTTAAAATTAGTTTGTTAAAACACATATTTTATATTATATAAATGCCTCTTTGTTTGTTTTTTTGCTAGAGGTGCCGGTTACTGATATATTACTTGTTATTGGGTTTCAGCTTTAAAATTAGTTTGTTAAAACACATATTTTATATTATATAAATGCCTCTTTGTTTGTTTTTTTGCTAGAGGTGCCGGTTACTGATATATTACTTCTTATTGGGTTTCAGCTTTAAAATTAGTTTGTTAAAACACATATTTTATATTATATAAATGCCTCTTTGTTTGTTTTTTTGCTAGAGGTGCCGGTTACTGAAATATTACTTCTTATTGGGTTTCAGCTTTAAAATTAGTTTGTTAAAACACATATTTTATATTATATAAATGCCTCTTTGTTTGTTTTTTTTGCTAGAGGTGCCGGTTACTGAGATATTACTTGTTATTTGGATTCAGCTTTAAAATTATTTTCTCATACGGGACTTCGTCAATTCCTGGCCACACACAAAAGGAATTTCGATCACATAGTCACCGCTTTTAAAGCGTTTTACTATCGCTTGAGCGTAGTATACTCCCTTATTTACCTTTTACTTACGAAAAATCAAGCATTCAGACCATTTATCTAATTTTATTTGAATTAGCATGAAGCAGTTAGAAGAAAAAACTTTTTAACTATAATTTGTTACAGAGATGTAGAGAAGTCTGTGAATGAAACACATCTGAAGTTTTACCTTCTACTGACAAGAAACTAATATAATTTCTGCTATGTTTATCTCGATTACCACATTGTAGTAGAGAAATGACTTTTTGTAGAGAAAGTCAGTGAAAGGCCCACATTAGATTACCAAACTGAGGATAGTATCAAGAGAGCAGACTTTTGTAACACTGGAGTGTTTTTGTGTGTTGTGTGACATGAGATAGATCTCAGACTACTTATATTGTGTGTTGTGTGACATGAGATTCCCCAGACTACTTATATTGTGTGCTGTGTGACATGAAGTAGAGCCCAGACTACTTATATTGTGTGTTGTGTGACATGAGATACCCCAGACTACTTATATTGTGTGCCGTGTGACATAGATAAACCCCAGACTACTTATATTGTGTGTTGTGTGACATGAGATACCCCAGACTACTTATATTGTGTGCCGTGTGACATAGATAAACCCCAGACTACTTATATTGTGTGTTGTGTGACATGAGATTCCCCAGACTACTTATATTGTGTGTTGTGTGACATGAGATTCCCCAGACTACTTATATTGTGTGTTGTGTGACATGAGATTCCCCAGACTACTTATATTGTGTGTTGTGTGACATGAGATTCCCCAGACTACTTATATTGTGTGTTGTGTGACATGAGATTCCCCAGACTACTTATATTGTGTGTTGTGTGACATGAGATTCCCCAGACTACTTATATTGTGTGTTGTGTGACATGAGATACCCCAGACTACTTATATTGTGTGCCGTGTGACATAGATAAACCCCAGACTACTAATATTGTGTGTTGTGTGACATGAGATAGACCTCAGACTAGTTATATTGTGTGTTGTGTGACATGAGATTCCCCAGACTACTTATATTGTGTGTTGTGTGACATGAGATTCCCCAGACTACTTATATTGTGTGTTGTGTGACATGAGATTCCCCAGACTACTTATATTGTGTGTTGTGTGACATGAGATTCCCCAGACTACTTATATTGTGTGTTGTGTGACATGAGATTCCCCAGACTACTTATATTGTGTGTTGTGTGACATGAGATTCCCCAGACTACTTATATTGTGTGTTGTGTGACATGAGATTCCCCAGACTACTTATATTGTGTGTTGTGTGACATGAGATTCCCCAGACTACTTATATTGTGTGTTGTGTGACATGAGATTCCCCAGACTACTTATATTGTGTGTTGTGTGACATGAGATACCCCAGACTACTTATATTGTGTGCCGTGTGACATAGATAAACCCCAGACTACTAATATTGTGTGTTGTGTGACATGAGATAGACCTCAGACTAGTTATATTGTGTGTTGTGTGACATGAGATAGACCTCAGACTAGTTATATTGTGTGTTGTGTGACATGAGATAGACCTCAGACTAGTTATATTGTGTGTTGTGTGACATGAGATAGACCTCAGACTAGTTATACTGTGTGTTGTGTGACATGAGATAGACCTCAGACTAGTTATATTGTGTGTTGTGTGACATGAGATAGACCCCAGACTAGTTATATTGTGTGTTGTGTGACATGAGATTCCCCAGACTACTTATATTGTGTGTTGTGTGACATGAGATAGACCTCAGACTAGTTATACTGTGTGTTGTGTGACATGAGATAGACCTCAGACTAGTTATATTGTGTGTTGTGTGACATGAGATAGACCTCAGACTAGTTATATTGTGTGTTGTGTGACATGAGATAGACCTCAGACTAGTTATATTGTGTGTTGTGTGACATGAGATAGACCTCAGACTAGTTATACTGTGTGTTGTGTGACATGAGATAGACCTCAGACTAGTTATACTGTGTGTTGTGTGACATGAGATAGACCTCAGACTAGTTATATTGTGTGTTGTGTGACATGAGATAGACCCCAGACTAGTTATATTGTGTGTTGTGTGACATGAGATTCCCCAGACTACTTATATTGTGTGTTGTGTGACATGAGATAGACCTCAGACTAGTTATACTGTGTGTTGTGTGACATGAGATAGACCTCAGACTAGTTATATTGTGTGTTGTGTGACATGAGATAGACCTCAGACTAGTTATATTGTGTGTTGTGTGACATGAGATTCCCCAGACTACTAATATTGTGTGTTGTGTGACATGAGATAGACCTCAGACTAGTTATATTGTGTGTTGTGTGACATGAGATAGACCTCAGACTAGTTATATTGTGTGTTGTGTGACATGAGATAGACCCCAGACTAGTTATATTGTGTGTTGTGTGACATGAGATTCCCCAGACTACTAATATTGTGTGTTGTGTGACATGAGATAGACCTCAGACTAGTTATATTGTGTGTTGTGTGACATGAGATAGACCTCAGACTAGTTATATTGTGTGTTGTGTGACATGAGATAGACCCCAGACTAGTTATATTGTGTGTTGTGTGACATGAGATTCCCCAGACTACTTATATTGTGTGTTGTGTGACATGAGATAGACCTCAGACTAGTTATACTGTGTGTTGTGTGACATGAGATAGACCTCAGACTAGTTATATTGTGTGTTGTGTGACATGAGATAGACTTCAGACTAGTTATATTGTGTGTTGTGTGACATGAGATAGACCTCAGACTAGTTATATTGTGTGTTGTGTGACATGAGATAGACACCAGACTAGTTATATTGTGTGTTGTGTGACATGAGATACCCCAGACTACTTATATTGTGTGTTGTGTGACATGAGATAGACCCCAGACTAGTTATATTGTGTGTTGTGTGACATGAGATAGACCTCAGACTAGTTATATTGTGTGTTGTGTGACATGAGATAGACCTCAGACTAGTTATACTGTGTGTTGTGTGACATGAGATAGACCTCAGACTAGTTATATTGTGTGTTGTGTGACATGAGATAGACCCCAGACTAGTTATATTGTGTGTTGTGTGACATGAGATTCCCCAGACTACTTATATTGTGTGTTGTGTGACATGAGATAGACCTCAGACTAGTTATACTGTGTGTTGTGTGACATGAGATAGACCTCAGACTAGTTATATTGTGTGTTGTGTGACATGAGATAGACCTCAGACTAGTTATATTGTGTGTTGTGTGACATGAGATTCCCCAGACTACTAATATTGTGTGTTGTGTGACATGAGATAGACCTCAGACTAGTTATATTGTGTGTTGTGTGACATGAGATAGACCTCAGACTAGTTATACTGTGTGTTGTGTGACATGAGATAGACCTCAGACTAGTTATATTGTGTGTTGTGTGACATGAGATAGACCTCAGACTAGTTATACTGTGTGTTGTGTGACATGAGATAGACCTCAGACTAGTTATATTGTGTGTTGTGTGACATGAGATAGACCTCAGACTAGTTATATTGTGTGTTGTGTGACATGAGATTCCCCAGACTACTTATATTGTGTGTTGTGTGACATGAGATTCCCCAGACTACTTATATTGTGTGTTGTGTGACATGAGATTCCCCAGACTAGTTATATTGTGTGTTGTGTGACATGAGATAGACCTCAGACTAGTTATATTGTGTGTTGTGTGACATGAGATAGACCTCAGACTAGTTATACTGTGTGTTGTGTGAAATGAGATAGACCTCAGACTAGTTATATTGTGTGTTGTGTGACATGAGATAGACCTCAGACTAGTTATATTGTGTGTTGTGTGACATGAGATAGACACCAGACTAGTTATATTGTGTGTTGTGTGACATGAGATAGACCCCAGACTAGTTATATTGTGTGTTGTGTGACATGAGATAGACACCAGACTAGTTATATTGTGTGTTGTGTGACATGAGATAGACCTCAGACTAGTTATACTGTGTGTTGTGTGACATGAGATAGACCTCAGACTAGTTATATTGTGTGTTGTGTGACATGAGATAGACCTCAGACTAGTTATATTGTGTGTTGTGTGACATGAGATAGACCCCAGACTAGTTATATTGTGTGTTGTGTGACATGAGATAGACCTCAGACTAGTTATATTGTGTGTTGTGTGACATGAGATAGACCTCAGACTAGTTATACTGTGTGTTGTGTGACATGAGATAGACCCCAGACTAGTTATATTGTGTGTTGTGTGACATGAGATAGACCCCAGACTAGTTATATTGTGTGTTGTGTGACATGAGATAGACCTCAGACTAGTTATATTGTGTGTTGTGTGACATGAGATAGACCTCAGACTAGTTATATTGTGTGTTGTGTGACATGAGATAGACCCCAGACTAGTTATATTGTGTGTTGTGTGACATGAGATAGACCTCAGACTAGTTATATTGTGTGTTGTGTGACATGAGATAGACCTCAGACTAGTTATATTGTGTGTTGTGTGACATGAGATAGACCTCAGACTACTAATATTGTGTGTTGTGTGACATGAGATAGACCCCAGACTAGTTATATTGTGTGTTGTGTGACATGAGATAGACCTCAGACTAGTTATATTGTGTGTTGTGTGACATGAGATAGACCTCAGACTAGTTATACTGTGTGTTGTGTGACATGAGATAGACCTCAGACTAGTTATATTGTGTGTTGTGTGACATGAGATAGACCCCAGACTAGTTATATTGTGTGTTGTGTGACATGAGATAGACCTCAGACTAGTTATATTGTGTGTTGTGTGACATGAGATAGACCTCAGACTAGTTATATTGTGTGTTGTGTGACATGAGATTCCCCAGACTACTTATATTGTGTGTTGTGTGACATGAGATAGACCTCAGACTAGTTATATTGTGTGTTTTGTGAAATGAGATAGACCTCAGACTAGTTATATTGTGCGTTGTGTGAAATGAGATAGACCTCAGACTACTTATATTGTGTGTTGTGTGACATGAGATAGACCTCAGACTACTTATATTGTGTGTTGTGTGACATGAGATAGACCTCAGACTACTTATATTGTGTGTTTTGTGAAATGAGATAGACCTCAGACTAGTTATATTGTGCGTTGTGTGAAATGAGATAGACCTCAGACTACTTATATTGTGTGTTGTGTGACATGAGATAGACCTCAGACTAGTTATATTGTGTGTTTTGTGAAATGAGATAGACCTCAGACTAGTTATATTGTGCGTTGTGTGAAATGAGATAGACCTCAGACTAGTTATATTGTGTGTTGTGTGACATGAGATAGACCCCAGACTAGTTATATTGTGTGTTGTGTGAAATGAGGTAGACCCCAGACTATTTATATTGTGTGTTGTGTGACATGAGATAGACCTCAGACTAGTTATATTGTGTGTTTTGTGAAATGAGGTAGACCCCAGACTAGTTATATTGTGCGTTGTGTGACATGAGATAGACCTCAGACTACTTATATTGTGTGTTGTGTGACATGAGATAGACCTCAGACTAGTTATATTGTGTGTTGTGTGACATGAGATAGACCTCAGACTACTTATATTGTGTGTTGTGTGACATGAGATAGACCTCAGACTACTTATATTGTGTGTTGTGTGACATGAGATAGACACCAGACTAGTTATACTGTGCGTTGTGTGAAATGAGGTAGACCCCAGACTAGTTATACTGTGCGTTGTGTGAAATGAGATACCCCAGACTACTTATATTGTGTGTTGTGTGACATGAGATAGACCCCAGACTAGTTATATTGTGTGTTGTGTGACATGAGATAGACCTCAGACTAGTTATATTGTGTGTTGTGTGACATGAGATAGACCTCAGACTACTTATATTGTGTGTTGTGTGACATGAGATAGACCTCAGACTACTTATATTGTGTGTTTTGGGACATGAGATAGACCTCAGACTAGTTATATTGTGTGTTGTGTGACATGAGATAGACCCCAGACTAGTTATATTGTGTGTTGTGTGACATGAGATAGACACCAGACTACTTATATTGTGTGTTTTGGGACATGAGATAGACCCCAGACTACTTATATTGTGTGTTGTGTGACATGAGATAGACCCCAGACTAGTTATATTGTGTGTTGTGTGACATGAGATAGACCTCAGACTAGTTATACTGTGTGTTGTGTGACATGAGATAGACCTCAGACTAGTTATATTGTGTGTTGTGTGACATGAGATAGACCCCAGACTAGTTATATTGTGTGTTGTGTGACATGAGATAGACCTCAGACTAGTTATATTGTGTGTTGTGTGACATGAGATAGACCTCAGACTAGTTATACTGTGTGTTGTGTGACATGAGATAGACCTCAGACTAGTTATATTGTGTGTTGTGTGACATGAGATAGACCCCAGACTAGTTATATTGTGTGTTGTGTGACATGAGATAGACACCAGACTAGTTATATTGTGTGTTGTGTGACATGAGATAGACCCCAGACTAGTTATATTGTGTGTTGTGTGACATGAGATAGACACCAGACTAGTTATATTGTGTGTTGTGTGACATGAGATAGACCCCAGACTAGTTATATTGTGTGTTGTGTGACATGAGATAGACACCAGACTAGTTATATTGTGTGTTGTGTGACATGAGATAGACCTCAGACTAGTTATATTGTGTGTTGTGTGACATGAGATAGACCCCAGACTAGTTATATTGTGTGTTGTGTGACATGAGATAGACACCAGACTAGTTATATTGTGTGTTGTGTGACATGAGATAGACCTCAGACTAGTTATATTGTGTGTTGTGTGACATGAGATAGACCCCAGACTAGTTATATTGTGTGTTGTGTGACATGAGATAGACACCAGACTAGTTATATTGTGTGTTGTGTGACATGAGATAGACCTCAGACTAGTTATATTGTGTGTTGTGTGACATGAGATAGACCCCAGACTAGTTATATTGTGTGTTGTGTGACATGAGATAGACCCCAGACTAGTTATATTGTGTGTTGTGTGACATGAGATAGACCCCAGACTAGTTATATTGTGTGTTGTGTGACATGAGATAGACCCCAGACTAGTTATATTGTGTGTTGTGTGACATGAGATAGACACCAGACTACTTATATTGTGTGTTTTGGGACATGAGATAGACCTCAGACTAGTTATTTTGTGTGTTGTGTGACATGAGATAGACACCAGACTACTTATATTGTGTGTTTTGGGACATGAGATAGACCTCAGACTAGTTATTTTGTGTGTTGCGGTTAGCAATTTGTTCCTGTCACTAGGAAGAGGAACATCCTTCACAGGATCAACTTGAAGTGAAGTAAGTCAGTCAAAGTTTCCTTTAGCAGTTTTCTACTCGCGGCTCTGCTAAAGGAAGCTCAACAGATGCTTGTATAAACAAAGTTTCACTCGAACCTAAACACTACCTGTTGACACTCGCTGCAAGCAAAAACAACTGCCGCTGCACAAGGCGTTAGCTTGTCATTGTTCCTATCAGTTCTCGCTACCAATAAAAATGTGGCAATCACATCACTTTCTCTATTCGCAATCGTTTAGTTTTATATCTCCTGTACAAACTATTCTTACAAAAGGGTATTGGCCTGCCTGGGAGAGGGGCGGAGCGCTTGTCTGCTTCACATTCAACAGGTCACGAGTTCGAATCTTGCTTAGGTGGGGGTTTCCTTTGTCCTGAAAGACGAATGTCGAATACTTTAAAGCGCCATATACTCCGAGATTATTTGAGCATCATTTCTTCGGTTTGATTGGTTGTCCGATATGACCAACCAGGTTAAAGACCGATAAGCTAAATGAAAGAAAAAAGTTTATTATTTTATCTTTTTCCTGTCAACCGTCTGTAAAAATGGTTCGATTACAAATTACGTTTTGCATATACGACAAAACAGTTTAAAATGATTCGGTATTTCTTAAAAATAATATTTGTCACATTCTTATAATTTTCTTTACTTATTTTGCAAAAATATATTGTTACAAAAGCTTATTTTTCTATCTAATGCACGCTAATCAATTTAAACATTAGCGCTATGGTTAAATTGCAAAATTAGTAGTTTAGATGAGAATCCACTAGACTAAAGTAGGGTTATATCTTTTAAAATATAATCTCTATGTGATTGGCATTTAAACTCAATTCTATTTACGGGACCAGGATTCATTTGAGAAAAGTGAGAGTTTAAACCAAAAGCAAGGAATATCTCTGAAATGGTCAGCTCCAGTAGTGTGCTTTAACAAGATCTACATTTTTGTGTAGTAAGATTTTATCTATCTCTTACAGTTAAACAGTCATCCACATTAAGTGAATTTCAGAGGCTTTCCCCAAAACTTCAAGATTTGTAATCTATAGTCATGTAAATATCTTTAATATGAGATAATTGAATCCTTATTTCATAAAACAAAAGTTTCAAAAACCTTCCATATAAACAGTAATTTGATTGAAGAACTTTTCCTACTTTTTTGGTGTCGTATTTTTGATAGAACTGAAACAGCAAGTTCGGAGCTTTGCTTTTTTTTTTGACTCAGGCTTCGTGGTAAAATTACGGAATCAATTTTTTGGGTGAAATGCAACGTCTTTTCTACCTACTATGTACATGTACGTGCTAGAGAAAGTAAAAAGTAGAATAGTATTTACTTGTTCCATACTCTTTTTATGAAAATAACGAAATGGTGACTGCAATTAAAATGTGCGATTAAGAATTTGAACACTCAAAACAAACACACAAATATTTTAAATGTGAGCGCCATAAAAACACATATTATTATAAGTTGAACAAATTGCGCGTTTTTAAGAATAACTGCACTTTTCCCCCTAAGATTTTATTTCTCTTATACTTTGCCAATTATTATAAAATCCTAATTGGTTTGCTCTGCTTTACAGCTTGACTTTTAAACTTCAGGACAAACTAATTTCATCTACAGTTGCCATAGAACGCTATAGAGAGTTTTTATAGTTCATTTCATACTAATACAAATAAGAAATGCAAAAATCCCCGATATTCATGCATAAGGACAGATATTTCAGCGGAATGTCACTCCCTTAACCCTTCTTCCTGCCAAATTTTCCACGTTTCTTTTACAGACAGAAGAAAACGCACAACACCAATATGTAAGTTATATATATCATGTGTATGTTTATATATACTCGTGTGTATGTTTATATATACCCGTGTGTGTTTATATATACTCGTGTGTATGTTTATATATACTCGTGTGTATGTTTATATATACCCGTGTGTATGTTTATATATACCCGTGTGTATGTTTATATATACTCGTGTGTATGTTTATATATACTCGTGTGTATGTTTATATATATTCGTGTGTGTGTTTATATATACTCGTGTGTAGTGTGTTTATATATATTCGTGTGTGCTTATATATACTCGTGTGTATGTTTATATATACCCGTGTGTGTTTATATATACTCGTGTGTATGTTTATATATATTCGTGTGTGTTTATATATACCCGTGTGTGTTTATATATACCCGTGTGTGTTTATATATACTCGTGTGTATATTTATATATACTCGTGTGTATGTTTATATATACTTGTGTGTATGTTTATATATACTTGTGTGGATGTTTATATATACCCTAGTGTATGTTTATATATACTCGTGTGTATGTTTATATATACCCGTGAGTTTATATATACTCGTGTGTACGTTTATATATACCCGTGTATATGTTTATATATATTCGTGTGTGTTTATATATACTTGTGTGTATGTTTATATATACCCGTGTGTATGTTTAAATATACATGTGTGTGTTTATATATACCCGTGTGTATGTTTATATATACTCGTGTGTGTTTATATATACTTGTGTGTATGCTTATATATACTCATGTGTATGTTTATATATACCCGTGTGTGTTTATATATACTCATGTGTATGTTTATATATACTCGTGTGCGTTTATATATACTCGTGTGTATGTTTATATATACTCGTGTGTATGTTTATATATACCCGTGTGTGTTTATATATACTCGTGTGTATGTTAATATATATACGTGTGTATGTTTATATATACCCGTGTGTGTTTATATATGCACGTGTGTATGTTTATATATACTCGTGTGTGTTTATATATACTCGTGTGTATGTTTATATATACTTGTGTGTATGTTTATATATACCCGTGTGTATGTTTATATACTCGTGTGTATGTTTATATATACCCGTGTGTGTTTATATATACACGTGTGTATGTTTATATATACTCGTGTGTATGTTTATATATACTCGTGTGTATGTTTATATATACTCGTGTGTATGTTTATATATACTTGTGTGTATGTTTATATATACTCGTGTGTATGTTTATATATACTCGTGTGTATGTTTATATATACTCGTGTGTATGTTTTTATATACTCGTGTGTGTTTATATATACTCGTGTGTATGTTTATATATACTCGTGTGTATGTTTATATATACTTGTGTGTATGTTTTTATATACTCGTGTGTGTTTATATATACTCGTGTGTATGTTTATATATACTCGTGTGTGTGTTTATATATACTCGTGTGTGTTTATATATACCCGTGTATGTTTATAAATACTGGTGTGTGTTTATATATACCCGTGTGTGTTTATATATACTTGTGTGTGTTTATGTATACTCGTGTGTAAGTTTATATATACCCGTGTGTATGTTTATATATACTCGTGTGTATGTCTATATATACTCGTGTGTATGTTTATATATACTCGTGTGTATGTTTATATATACTCGTGTATATGTTTATATATACTCGTGTGTATGTTTATATATACTCGTGTGTGTGTTTATATATACTCGTGTGTAGTGTGTTTATATATACCCGTGTGTGTTTATATATACTCGTGTGTATGTTTATATATACCCGTGTGTATGTCTATATATACTCGTGTGTATGTTTATATATACTCGTGTGTATGTTTATATATACTCGTGTGTGTGTTTATATATACTCGTGTGTAGTGTGTTTATATATACTCGTGTGTGTTTATATATACTCGTGTGTATGTTTATATATATTTGTGTATGTTTATATATACCCGTGTGTGTTTATATATACTCGTGTGTATGTTTATATATACTCGTGTGTGTTTATATATATCCGTGTGTGTTTATATATACCCGTGTGTGTTTATATATACTCGTGTGTATATTTATATACCCTCGTGTGTATGTTTATACATACTCGGGTGTATGTTTATATATACTCGTGTGTATGTTTATATATACTTGTGTGTATGTTTATATATACCCGTGTGTATGTTTATATATACTCGTGTGTGTTTATATATACTTGTGTGTATGCTTATATATACTCATGTGTATGTTTATATATACCCGTGTGTGTTTATATATACTCGTGTGTATGTTTATATATACTCGTGTGCGTTTATATATACTCGTGTGTATGTTTATATATACTCGTGTGTATGTTTATATATACCCGTGTGTGTTTATATATACTCGTGTGTATGTTTATATATACCCGTGTGTGTTTATATATGCACGTGTGTATGTTTATATATACTCGTGTGTGTTTATATATACTCGTGTGTATGTTTATATATACTTGTGTGTATGTTTATATATACCCGTGTGTATGTTTATATACTCGTTTGTATGTTTATATATACCCGTGTGTGTTTATATATACACGTGTGTATGTTTATATATACTCGTGTGTATGTTTATATATACTCGTGTGTATGTTTATATATACTCGTGTGTATGTTTATATATACTTGTGTGTATGTTTATATATACTCGTGTGTATGTTTATATATACTCGTGTGTATGTTTATATATACTTGTGTGTATGTTTTTATATACTCGTGTGTGTTTATATATACTCGTGTGTATGTTTATATATACTCGTGTGTGTGTTTATATATACTCGTGTGTGTTTATATATACCCGTGTATGTTTATAAATACTGGTGTGTGTTTATATATACCCATGTCTGTTTATATATACTTGTGTGTGTTTATGTATACTCGTGTGTAAGTTTATATATACCCGTGTGTATGTTTATATATACTCGTGTGTATGTCTATATATACTCGTGTGTATGTTTATATATACTCGTGTGTATGTTTATATATACTCGTGTATATGTTTATATATACTCGTGTGTATGTTTATATATACTCGTGTGTATGTTTATATATGCTCGTGTGTATGTTTATATATACCCGTGTGTGTTTATATATACTCGTGTGTATGTTTATATATACCCGTGTGTATGTCTATATATACTCGTGTGTATGTTTATATATACTCGTGTGTATGTTTATATATACTCGTGTGTGTGTTTATATATACTCGTGTGTAGTGTGTTTATATATACTCGTGTGTGTTTATATATACTCGTGTGTATGTTTATATATATTTGTGTATGTTTATATATACCCGTGTGTGTTTATATATACTCGTGTGTATGTTTATATATACTCGTGTGTGTTTATATATATCCGTGTGTGTTTATATATACCCGTGTGTGTTTATATATACTCGTGTGTATATTTATATACCCTCGTGTGTATGTTTATACATACTCGGGTGTATGTTTATATATACTCGTGTGTATGTTTATATATACTTGTGTGTGTTTATATATACTCGTGTTTATGTTTATATATACCCGTGTGTGTGTTTAATATACTCGTGTGTATGTTTATATATACTCGTGTGTATGTTTATATATACTCGTGTGTATGTTTATATATACTCGTGTGTATGTTTATATATACTCGTGTGTGTTTATATATACTCGTGTGTATGTTTATGTATACTCGTGTGTATGTTTATATATACCCGTGTGTATGTTTATGTATACTCGTGTGTGTGTTTATATATACCTGTGTGTATGTTTATATATTCTCGCGTGTATGTTTATATATGCTCATGTGTGTTTATATATACTCGTGTGTATGTTTATATATACTCGTGTGTATGTTTGTATATACTCGTGTGTGTGTTTATATATACCCGTCTGTGTTTATATATACTCGAGTGTATGTTTATATATACTCGTGTGTATGTTTATATATACTCGTGTGTATGTTTATATATACTCATGTGTGTGTTTATATATACTTGTGTGTGTTTATATATACTCGTGTGTATGTTTATATATACTCGTGTGTATGTTTATATATACTCGTGTGTATGTTTATATATACTTGTGTGTATGTTTATATATACTCGTGTGTATGTTTATATATACTCGTGTGTATGTTTATATATACTTGTGTGTATGTTTTTATATACTCGTGTGTGTTTATATATACTCGTGTGTATGTTTATATATACTCGTGTGTGTGTTTATATATACTCGTGTGTGTTTATATATACCCGTATATGTTTATAAATACTGGTGTGTGTTTATATATACCCGTGTCTGTTTATATATACTTGTGTGTGTTTATGTATACTCGTGTGTAAGTTTATATATACCCGTGTGTATGTTTATATATACTCGTGTGTATGTCTATATATACTCGTGTGTATGTTTATATATACTCGTGTGTGTGTTTATATATACTCGTGTATATGTTTATATATACTCGTGTGTATGTTTATATAAACTCGTGTGTATGTTTATATATGCTCGTGTGTATGTTTATATATACCCGTGTGTGTTTATATATACTCGTGTGTATGTTTATATATACCCGTGTGTATGTCTATATATACTCGTGTGTATGTTTATATATACTCGTGTGTATGTTTATATATACTCGTGTGTGTGTTTATATATACTCGTGTGTAGTGTGTTTATATATACTCGTGTGTGTTTATATATACTCGTGTGTATGTTTATATATATTTGTGTATGTTTATATATACCCGTGTGTGTTTATATATACTCGTGTGTATGTTTATATATACTCGTGTGTGTTTATATATACCCGTGTGTGTTTATATATACCCGTGTGTGTTTATATATACTCGTGTGTATATTTATATACCCTCGTGTGTATGTTTATACATACTCGGGTGTATGTTTATATATACTCGTGTGTATGTTTATATATACTTGTGTGTGTTTATATATACTCGTGTTTATGTTTATATATACCCGTGTGTGTGTTTAATATACTCGTGTGTATGTTTATATATACTCGTGTGTATGTTTATATATACTCGTGTGTATGTTTATATATACTCGTGTGTGTTTATATATACTCGTGTGTATGTTTATGTATACTCGTGTGTATGTTTATATATACCCGTGTGTATGTTTATGTATACTCGTGTGTGTGTTTATATATACCTGTGTGTATGTTTATATATTCTCGCGTGTATGTTTATATATGCTCATGTGTGTTTATATATACTCGTGTGTATGTTTATATATACTCGTGTGTATGTTTGTATATACTCGTGTGTGTGTGTTTATATATACCCGTCTGTGTTTATATATACTCGAGTGTATGTTTATATATACTCGTGTGTATGTTTATATATACTCGTGTGTATGTTTATATATACTCATGTGTGTGTTTATATATACTTGTGTGTGTTTATATATACTCGTGTGTATGTTTATATATACTCGTGTGTATGTTTATATATACCCGTGTGTGTGTTTATATATACTCGTGTGTGTTTATATATACTCTTGTGTATGTTTATATATACTCGTGTGTATGTTTGTATATACTCGTGTGTGTGTTTATATATACCCGTGTGTGTGTTTATATATACTCGTGTGTATGTTTATATATACTCGTGTGTATGTTTATATACACTCGTGTGTATGTTTATATAAACTCGTGTGTGTGTTTATATATACTCATGTGTGTGTTTATATATACTCGTGTGTGTTTATATATACTCGTGTGTGTTTATATATACTCGTGTGTATGTTTATATATACCCGTGTGTGTTTATATGTACTCGTGTGTGTTTATATATACTAGTGTGTATGTTTATATGTACTCGTGTGTATGTTTTATATACTCGTGTGTATGTTTATATATACTCGTGTGTGTTTATATATACTCTTGTGTATGTTTATATATACTCGTGTGTGTTTATATATACTCGTGTGTATGTTTTATATACTCGTGTGTATGTTTATATATACCCGTGTGTGTTTATATATACTCTTGTGTATGTTTATATATACTTGAGTGTATGTTTATTTATACTCGTGTGTATGTTTATATATACCATTGTGTGTTTATATTAACTCGTGTGTATGTTTATATATACCCGTGTGTGTTTATATATACACGTGTGTATGTTTATATATACTCGTGTGAATGTTTATATATACTCGTGTGTGTTTATATATACCCGTGTGTATGTTTATATATACTCGTGTGTGTTTATATATACTCGTGTGTATGTTTAGATATACCCGTGTGTATGTTTATATATACCCGTGTGTGTTTATATATACTCGTGTGTGTTTATATATACCCGTGTATGTTTATATATACTCGTGTGTATGTTTATATATACTCGTGTGTGATTATATATACCCGTGTGTGTTGATATATACCCGTGTGTATGTTAAAATATACCCGTGTGTGTTTATATATACTCGTGTGTATGTTTATATATACTCGTGTGTGTTTATATATACACGTGTTTTTTATAATTATATATACCCCTGTGTATGTTTATATATTGCCGTGTGTGTGTTTATAATTACTCGTGTGTATGTTTATATACACTCGTGTGTTTATATATACTCCTGTGTGTTTATATATACCCGTGGGTGTTTATATATACTGGGGTGTGGTTATATATACTCGTGTGTATACACATATACTCTTGTGTGTTTACGTATACTCGTGTGTGTTTATATATACTCGTGTGTGTTTATCTATACCGTTGTGTATGTTTGTATATACGCGTGTGTTTTTTATATACTCGTGTGTGTTTATATAGACTCGTGTGTGTTTATATATACTCATGTGTGTTTTTATATACTAGTGTGTATGTTTATATATATACTCGTGTGTGTTTACATATACTCGTGTGTGTTTATGTATACTCGTGTGTGTTTATATATACCCGTGTGTGTTTATATATACTCGTGTGTATGTTTATATATACCCGTGTGTGTTTTTATATACCATGTGTGTTTATATATACTCGTGTGTGTGTTTATATATACCCGTGTGTGTTTATATATACCCGTGTGTGTTTATATATACTCGTGTGTGTTTATATATGCTCGTGTGTATGTTTATATATACTTGTGTGTATGTTTTTATATATATTTGTGTGTATGTTTATATATACTTGTGTGCATGTTTATATATACTTGTGTGTATGTTTATATATACTCGTGTGTATGTTTATATATACTCGTGTGTGTTTATATATACACGTGTGTATGTTTATATATGCTCGTGTGTGTTTATATATGCTCGTGTGTGTTTATATATGCTTGTGTGTATATTTATACATACTTGTGTGTATTTTTTTTATACTCGTGTGTATGTTTATATATACTCGTGTGTGTTTATATATATACGTGTGTATGTTTATATATGCTCGTGTGTATGTTTATATATACCCGTGTGTATTTATATATACCCGTGTGTGTTTATATATACCCGTGTGTGTTTATATATACCCGTGTGTGTTTATATATACCCGTGTGTGTTTATATATACTCGTGTGTGTGTTTATATATACTCGTGTGTGTGTTTATATATACTTGTCTGTATGTTTATATATGCTCGTGTGTATGATTATATATACTCGTGTGTGTGTTTATACATGCTCGTGTGTGTGTTTATATATACTCGTGTGTGTGTTTATATATATTCGTGTGTGTGTTTATATATACTCGTGTGTGTTTATATATACTCGTGTGTGTGTTTATATATACTCGTGTGTGTGTTTATATATACTCGTGTGTGTTTATAAATACTCGTGTGTGTTTATATATGCTCGTGTGTATGTTTATATATACTTGTGTGTGTTTATATATACTCGCGTGTGTGTTTATATATACCCGTGTGTGTTTATATATACTCGTGTGTGTGTTTATATATGCTCATGTGTATGTTTATATATACTTGTGTGTATGTTTATATATACTTGTGTGTATGTTTATATATACTCGTGTGTATGTTTATATATGCTCGGGTGTATGTTTATATATACTTGTGTGTATGTTTATATATACTTGTGTGTGTTTATATATACTTGTTTGTATGTTTATATATACTCGTGTATGTTTATATATACTTGTGTGTGTGTTTATATATACTTGTGTGTATGTCTCTATATACTTGAGTGTGTGTTTATATATACTTGTGTGTATGTTTATTTATACTCGTGTGTGTGTTTATATATACCTGTGTGTATGTTTATATATTCTCGCGTGTATGTTTATATATGCTCGTGTGTGTTTATATATACTCGTGTGTGTTTATATATGCTCGTGTGTGTTTATATATGCTCGTGTGTGTGTTTATATATACACGTGCGTATGTTTATATATACTCGTGTATGTGTTTATATATGCTCGTGTGTATGTTTATATATGCTCGTATGTATGTATATATATGCTCGTGTGTATCTTTATATATACTTGTGTGTATGTTTATATATACTCGTGTGTGTGTTTATATATACTCGTGTGTGTGTTTATATATACGCGTGTGTGTTTATATTTACCCATGTGTGTTTATATATACTCGTGTGTGTGTTTATATATACCCGTGTGTGTTTATATATACCCGTGTGTGTTTATATATACTCGTGTGTGTGTTTATATATACCCGTGTGTGGTTATATATACACGTGTGTGTGTTTATATATACTCGTGTATGTTTATATATACCCGTGTGTGTTTATATATACTTGTGTGTATGCTTATATATACTAGTGTGTGTTTATATATACACTTGTGAGTTTATATGTACTCGTTTATGTTTATATATACACGTGTGTATGTTTATATATACTCGTGTGTGTTTATGTATACACGTGTATGTTTATATATACTCGTGTATGTTTTTATATACTCGTGTGTGTTTATATATTCTCGTGTGTAAGTTTATATATACTCGTGTGTGTGTTTATATATACTCGTGTGTGTTTATATATACTCGTGTGTATGTTTATATATGCTCGTGTGTATGTTTATATACATACCCGTGTGTATGTTTATATATACTTGTGTGTGTTTATATATACACGTGTGTATGTTTATATATGCTCGTGTATTTGTTTATATATACCCGTGTGTATGTTTATATATACTTGTGTGTGTTCATATATACTCGTGTGTATGTTTATATATGCTCGTGTGTATGTTTATATATTCCCGTGTGTATGTTTATATATACTCATGTGTATGTTTATATTTACTTGTGTATGTTTATATATACTCGTGTGTATGTTTATATATACTCGTGTGTATGTTTATATATACTCCTGTGTGTTTATATATACACGTGTGTATGTTTATATATACCCGTGTGTGTGTTTATATATGCCCGTGTGTATGTTTATATATACTCGTGTATGTTTATATATACTTGTGTGTGTGTTTATATATACTTGTGTGTATGTTTCTATATACTTGAGTGTGTGTTTATATATACTTGTGTGTATGTTTATTTATACTCGTGTGTGTGTTTATATATACCTGTGTGTATGTTTATATATTCTCGCGTGTATGTTTATATATGCTCGTGTGTGTTTATATATACTCGTGTGTGTTTATATATGCTCGTGTGTGTTTATATATGCTCGTGTGTGTGTTTATATATACACGTGCGTATGTTTATATATACTCGTGTATGTGTTTATATATGCTCGTGTGTATGTTTATATATGCTCGTGTGTATGTTTATATATGCTCGTGTGTATCTTTATATATACTTGTGTGTATGTTTATATATACTCGTGTGTGTGTTTATATATACTCGTGTGTGTGTTTATATATACGCGTGTGTGTTTATATATACCCATGTGTGTTTATATATACTCGTGTGTGTGTTTATATATACCCGTGTGTGTTTATATATACCCGTGTGTGTCTATATATACTCGTGTGTGTGTTTATATATACCCGTGTGTGGTTATATATACTCGTGTGTGTGTTTATATATACTCGTGTACGTTTATATATACCCGTGTGTGTTTATATATACTCGTGTGTATGCTTATATATACTAGTGTGTGTTTATATATACACTTGTGAGTATATATATACTCGTTTATGTTTATATATACTCGTGTGTATGTTTATATATACTCGTGTGTGTTTATATATACACGTGTATGTTTATATATACTCGTGTATGTTTTTTTATACTCGTGTGTGTTTATATATACTCGTGTGTAAGTTTATATATACTCGTGTGTGTGTTTATATATACTCGTTTGTGTTTATATATACTCGTGTGTATGTTTATATATGCTCGTGTGTATGTTTATATATATACCCGTCTGTATGTTTATATATACTTGTGTGTGTTTATATATATACACGTGTGTATGTTTATATATGCTGGTGTATTTGTTTATATATACCCGTGTGTATGTTTATATATACTTGTGTGTGTTCATATATACCCGTGTGTATGTTTATATATACTCATGTGTATGTTTATATTTACTTGTGTGTGTTTATATATACTCGTGTGTATGTTTATATATACTCGTGTGTATGTTTATATATACTCCTGTGTGTTTATATATACACGTGTGTATGTTTATATATACCCGTGTATGTGTTTATATATGCCCGTGTGTATGTTTATATATACTCGTGTGTGTTTATATATGCCCGTGTGTATGTTTATATATACTTGTGTGTAGGTTTATATATACTCGTGTGTGTGTTTATATATGCCCGTGTGTATACTTATATATACTTGTGTGTGTGTTTATATATACACGTGTGTATGTTTATATATACTTGTGTGTGTTTATATATGCCCGTGTGTATGTTTATATATACTTGTGTGTGTGTTTATATATACACGTGTGTATGTTTATATATACTCGTGTGTGTGTTTATATATGCCCGTCTGTATGTTTATATATACTTGTGTGTATGTTTATATATACTCGTGTGTGTTTATATATACTTGTGTGTGTTTAGCTATACTCGTGTGTGTTTATATATACTCGTGTGTGTTTATCTATACCCTTGTGTATGTTTGTATATACGCCTGTGTTTTTATATATACTCGTGTGTGTTTATATAGACTCGTGTGTGTTTATATAACTTCATGTGTGTTTTTATATACTAGTGTGTATGTTTATATATACTCGTGTGTGTTTACATATACTCGTGTGTGTTTATGTATACTCGTGTGTGTTTATATATACCCGTGTGTATATATACTCGTGTGTTTTATATATGCCCGTGTGTATGTTTATATATACTCGTGTGTTTTTATATTCTCGTGTGTGTTTGTGTATACTCGTGTGTGTTTATATATACTCGTGTGTGTTTATATATATTCGTGTATATTTATATATACTCGTGTGTGTTTATATATGCTCGTGTGTGTTTATATATACTCGTGCGTGTTTATATATACTCGTGTGTGTTTATATATACTCGTGGGTGTTTATATATACTCGTGTATGTTTATATATGCTCGTGTGTGTTTATATATACTCGTGTGCGTTTACATATACCCGTGTATTTATATATACTCGTGTTTATGTTTATATATACCCGTGTGTGTTTATATATACCCATGTGTGTTTATATATACTCGTGTGTGTGTTTATATATACACGTGTGTGTTTATATATACCCGTGTGTGTTTATATATACTCGTGTATGTGTTTATATATGCTCGTGTGTATGTTTATATATACTTGTGTGTATTTTTATATATACTTGTGTGTATGTTTATATATACTTGTGTGTATGTTTATATATACTTGTGTGTATGTTTATATATACTCGTGTGTATGTTTATATAAACTCGTGTGTGTTTATATATACACGTGTGTATGTTTATATATGCTCGTGTGTGTTTATATATGCTCGTGTGTATGTTTATATATACTTGTGTGTATGTTTATATATACTTGTGTGTATGTTTATATATACTCGTGTGTATGTATATATATACTCGTGTGTGTTTATATATACACGTGTGTATGTTTATTTATGCTCGTGTGTGTTTATATATGCTCGTCTGTATGTTTATATATACCCGTGTGTGTTTATATATACCCGTGTGTGTTTATATATACCCCTGTGTGTTTATATATACCCGTGTGTGTTTATATATACTCGTGTGCGTGTTTATATATACTCGTGTGTATGTTTATATATACTCGTGTTTGTGTTTATATATACTCGTGTGTGTGTTTATATATACTCTTGTGTGTGTTTATATATACTCGTGTGTGTGTTTATATATACTCGTGTGTGTGTTTATATATACTCGTGTGTATATTTATATATACTTGTGTGTGTTTATATATACTCGTGTGTGTGTTTATATATACCCGTGTGTGTTTATATATACTCGTGTGTGTGTTTGTATATGCTCGTGTGTATGTTTATATATACTTGTGTGTATGTTTATATATACTTGCATGTATGTTTATATATGCTCGTGTGTATGATTATATATACTCGTGTGTGTTCATATATTCTCGTGTGTGTGTTTATACATGCTCGTGTGTGTGTTTATATATACTCGTGTGTGTGTTTATATATACTCGTGTTTGTGTTTATATATACTCGTGTGTGTGTTTATATATACTCTTGTGTGTGTTTATATATACTCGTGTGTGTGTTTATATATACTCGTGTGTATGTTTATATATACTTGTGTGTGTTTATATATACTCGTGTGTGTGTTTATATATACCCGTGTGTGTTTTAATATACTCGTGTGTGTGTTTATATATGCTCGTGTGTATGTTTATATATACTTGTGTGTATGTTTATATATACTTGTGTGTATGTTTATATACACTCCTGTGTATGTTTATATATACTCGTGTGTATGTTTATATATGCTCGTGTGTATGTTTATATATACTCGTGTGTGTTTATATATACTCGTGTGTATGTTTATATATAGTCGTGTGTGTTTATAAATACACGTGTGTATGTTTATATATACTTTTGTGTATGTTTATATATACTTGTGTGTGTTTATATATACTTGTGTGTATGTTTATATATACTCGTGTATGTTTATATATACTTGTGTGTATGACTATATATACACGTGTGTGTGTTTATATATACTCGTGTGTGTGTTTATATATGCTCGTGTGTGTGTTTATATATACTCGTGTGTGTTTATATATACACGTGTGTGTTTATATATGCTCGGTTGTGTTTATATATACTCGTGTGTGTTTATATATGCTCGTGTGTGTTTATATATGCTCGTGTGTGTGTTTATATATACACGTGCGTATGTTTATATATACTCGTGTGTGTGTTTATATATGCTTGTGTGTATGTTTATATATGCTCGTGTGTATGTGTATATATGCTCGTGTGTATGTTTATATATACTTGTGTGTATGTTTATATATACTCGTGTGTGTGTTTATATATACTCGTGTGTGTTTATATATACCCGTGTCTGTTTATATATATCCATGTGTGTTTATATATATTCGTGTGTGTGTTTATATATACCCGTGTGTGTTTATATATACCCGTGTGTGTTTATATATACTCGTGTGTGTGTTTATATATACCCGTGTGTGTTTATATATACCCGTGTGTGTTTATATATACTCGTGTATGTTTATATATACCCGTGTGTGTTTATATATACTCGTGTGTATGTTTATTTATACTCCTGTGTGTTTATATATACACTTGTGAGTTTATATATACTCGTTTATGTTTATATATACTCGTGTGTATGTTTATATATACTCGTGTGTGTTTATATATACACGTGTATGTTTATATATACTCTTGAATGTTTATATATACTCGTGTGTGTTTATATATACTCGTGTGTATGTTTATATATACTCGTGTGTGTGTTTATATATACTCGTGTGTGTTTATATATACTCGTGTGTATGTTTATATATGCTCGTGTGTATGTTTATATATACCCCTGTGTATGTTTATATATACTTGTGTGTGTTTATATATACACGTTTGTATGTTTATATATGCTCGTGTGTATGTTTATATATACCCGTGTGTATGTTTATATATACTTGTGTGTGTTTATATATACTCGTGTGTATGTTTATATATGCTCGTGTGTATGTTTTATATACCCGTGTGTATGTTTATATATACTCGTGTGTATGTTTATATATACTTGTGTGTGTTTATATATACTCGTGTGTATGTTTATATATACTCGTGAGTATGTTTATATATACTCCTGTGTGTTTATATATACACGTGTGTATGTTTATATATACCCGTGTGTGTGTTTATATATGCCCGTGTGTATGTTTATATATACTCGTGTGTGTGTTTATATATGCCCGTGTGTATGTTTATATATACTTTTGTGTATGTTTATATATACTTGTGTGTGTTTATATATACTTGTGTGTATGTTTATATATACTTGTGTGTATGTCTATATATACTTGAGTGTGTGTTTATATATACTTGTGTGTATGTTTATTTATACTCGTGTGTGTTTATATATACCTATGTGTATGTTTATATATTCTCGCGTGTATGTTTATATATGCTCGTGTGTGTTTATATATGCTCGTGTGTATGTTTATATATGCTCGTGTGTATGTTTATATATGCTCGTGTGTATGTGTATATATACTTGTGTGTGTTTATATATACACGTGTGTGTTTATATATGCTCGGTTGTGTTTATATATACTCGTGTGTGTTTATATATGCTCGTGTGTGTTTATGTATGCTCGTGTGTGTGTTTATATATACACGTGCGTATGTTTATATATACTCGTGTGTGTGTTTATATATGCTCGTGTGTATGTTTGTATATGCTCGTGTGTATGTTTATATATGCTCGTGTGTATGTTTATATATACTTGTGTGTATGTTTATATATACTCGTGTGTGTGTTTATATATTCTCGTGTGTGTGTTTATATATACCCGTGTCTGTTTATATATATCCATGTGTGTTTATATATACTCGTGTGTGTGTTTATATATACCCGTGTGTGTTTATATATACCCGTGTGTGTTTATATATACTCGTGTGTGTGTTTATATATACCCGTGTGTGTTTATATATACCCGTGTGTGTTTATATATACTCGTGTATGTTTATATATACCCGTGTGTGTTTATATATACTCGTGTGTATGTTTATTTATACTCCTGTGTGTTTATATATACACTTGTGAGTTTATATATACTCGTTTATGTTTATATATACTCGTGTGTATGTTTATATATACTCGTGTGTGTTTATATATACACGTGTATGTTTATATATACTCTTGAATGTTTATATATACTCGTGTGTGTTTATATATACTCGTGTGTATGTTTATATATACTCGTGTGTGTGTTTATATATACTCGTGTGTATGTTTATATATGCTCGTGTGTATGTTTATATATACCCCTGTGTATGTTTATATATACTTGTGTGTGTTTATATATACACGTTTGTATGTTTATATATGCTCGTGTGTATGTTTATATATACCCGTGTGTATGTTTATATATACTTGTGTGTGTTTATATATACTCGTGTGTATGTTTATATATGCTCGTGTGTATGTTTTATATACCCGTGTGTATGTTTATATATACTCGTGTGTATGTTTATATATACTTGTGTGTGTTTATATATACTCGTGTGTATGTTTATATGTACTCGTGAGTATGTTTATATATACTCCTGTGTGTTTATATATACACGTGTGTATGTTTATATATACCCGTGTGTGTGTTTATATATGCCCGTGTGTATGTTTATATATACTCGTGTGTGTGTTTATATATGCCCGTGTGTATGTTTATATATACTTTTGTGTATGTTTATATATACTTGTGTGTGTTTATATATACTTGTGTGTATGTTTATATATACTTGTGTGTATGTCTATATATACTTGAGTGTGTGTTTATATATACTTGTGTGTATGTTTATTTATACTCTCGTGTGTTTATATATACCTGTGTGTATGTTTATATATTCTCGCGTGTATGTTTATATATGCTCGTGTGTGTTTATATATGCTCGTGTGTATGTTTATATATGCTCGTGTGTATGTTTATATATGCTCGTGTGTATGTGTATATATACTTGTGTGTGTTTATATATACACGTGTGTGTTTATATATGCTCGGTTGTGTTTATATATACTCGTGTGTGTTTATATATGCTCGTGTGTGTTTATGTATGCTCGTGTGTGTGTTTATATATACACGTGCGTATGTTTATATATACTCGTGTGTGTGTTTATATATGCTCGTGTGTATGTTTGTATATGCTCGTGTGTATGTTTATATATGCTCGTGTGTATGTTTATATATACTTGTGTGTATGTTTATATATACTCGTGTGTGTGTTTATATATACCCGTGTCTGTTTATATATATCCATGTGTGTTTATATATACTCGTGTGTGTGTTTATATATACCCGTGTGTGTTTATATATACCCGTGTGTGTTTATATATACTCGTGTGTGTGTTTATATATACCCGTGTGTGTTTATATATACCCGTGTGTGTTTATATATACTCGTGTATGTTTATATATACCCGTGTGTGTTTATATATACTCGTGTGTATGTTTATATATACTCCTGTGTGTTTATATATACACTTGTGAGTTTATATATTATCGTTTATGTTTATATATACTCGTGTGTATGTTTATATATACTCGTGTGTGTTTATATATACACGTGTATGTTTATATATACTCTTGTATGTTTATATATACTCGTGTGTGTTGATATATACTCGTGTGTATGTTTATATATACTCGTGTGTGTTTATATATACTCGTGTGTGTTTATATATACTCGTGTGTATGTTTATATATGCTCGTGTGTATGTTTATATATACCCGTGTGTATGTTTATATATACTTGTGTGTGTTTATATATACACGTTTGTATGTTTATATATGCTCGTGTGTATGTTTATATATACCCGTGTGTATGTTTATATATACTTGTGTGTGTTTATATATACTCGTGTGTATGTTTATATATGCTCGTGTGTATGTTTTTATATACCCGTGTGTATGTTTATATATACTCGTGTGTATGTTTATATATACTTGTGTGTGTTTATATATACTCGTGTGATTGTTTATATATACTCCTGTGTGTTTATATATACACGTGTGTATGTTTATATATACCCGAGTGTGTTTATATATGCCCGTGTGTATGTTTATATATACTCGTGTGTGTGTTTATATATGCCCGTGTGTATGTTTATATATACTTGTGTGTAGGTTTATATATACTCGTGTGTGTGTTTATATATGCCCGTGTGTATATTTATATATACTTGTGTGTGTGTTTATATATACACGTGTGTATGTTTATATATACTTGTGTGTGTGTTTATATATGCCCGTGTGTATGTTTATATATACTTGTGTGTGTGTTTATATATACACGTGTGTATGTTTATATATACTCGTGTGTGTTTATATATGCCCGTATGTATGTTTATATATACTTGTGTGTATGTTTATATATACTCGTGTGTGTTTATATATACTTGTGTGTGTTTATATATACTCGTGTGTATGTTTATATATACTCGTGTGTGTTTATATATACTCCTGTGTGTTTATATATACCCGTGTGTGTTTATATATACTCGTGTGCATGTTTATATACCCATGTGTGTTTATATATGCTCGTGTGTATGTTTATATATACTCGTGTATGTTTATATATACATGTGTGTATGTTTATATATACCCGTGTGTGTTTATATATACTCGTGTGTGTGTTTATATATACCCGTGTGTATGTTTATATATACTCGTGTGTATGTTTATATATACTTGTGTGTGTTTATATATACTCATGTGTATGTTTATATATACTCGTGAGTATGTTTATATATACTCATGTGTGTTTATATAAACTCGTGTGTATGTTTATATATATACTCTTGTGTGTTTATATATACTCGTGTGTATGTTTATATATACTCGTGTGTGTTTATATATACTCGTGTGTGTGTTTATATATACTCGTGTGTGTTTATATATACTCGTGTGTATGTTTATATATACTCGTGTGTGTTTATATATACTCGTGTGTATGTTTATATATACTCGTGTGTGTTTATATATACTCGTGTGTATGTTTATATATACTCGTGTGTGTTTATATATACTCGTGTGTGTGTTTATATATACTCGTGTGTGTTTATATATACTCGTGTGTATGTTTATATATGCCCGCGTGTATGTTTATATATACTCGTGTGTGTTTATATACACCCGTGTGTGTTTATATATCCGTGTGTTTTATATATACTCGTGTGTGTTTATATGTACTCGTGTGTGTTTATATGTACCCGTGTGCGTTTATATATTCTCGTGTGTGTTTATACATATATATACTCGTGTGTTTTTTTTTGTATACACGTGTGTTTTTATATATCTACTTGTGTGTGTGTTATAACGTTTTTTTTTTTGGTGTTCAACGCCTGTTTTTACTACAAACGGCACCACACTGATAATACGTGGGATGAAGATGAAGCACCTGTGGAATACGATGGCGAGGAAAACCAGAGAACCCAGAGAAAATCCGGCTCTGTGCCGCTTTATCCACCACAAATCCAACATGCAGTCGCTTGGGATTGAACCCGGGCCATGTAGGGGAGAGATGAGTACTTTAACCATTCTGCCATGGCGCAACCTGTCGCTCCACATCTACTGTTATACAAGTTTATACGGGATATTTTAGTGAGGTTTTTTTAATTATAATTTGTCTTTCACTAAATTACTAAAATAAACGTACCTAATACAAATGAGAGGTTGTCTCTGGGAGAGATAACAAGATGCGCTGGAGGTGTCCCCCTTCTGCTGGTGACACATTCTTCCCCGTTATACCTTGTTTTCAGGCAAACCTCTGAGCATATCTACGTCCACATTCTTTATTTCGACTGTGATATTTGTCTGGATGGTTCGTGGTCGGTTGCTCTAAATTCTTTCCTTGAGGGGAAAGAATCACTCATGACATCAAGTCTGGTGATCTTGGAGGCCACAAACCTTGAGAGCTAACACAGTGCTCGTATTTACAGTTTCGTCAAAGAAAATTTGTCCCTGTGACATGATACTGCAACTTCAGCTGGATGTTTCATGGTACACATGAGGGATGAAGCCCACGTCTTTATTTTTGAGAATTTAGATAGCCTACGAGATGAAATCAAACTCCATCAGTAAACCATGTCATTTTCAGCATATCATGGTTTTTTCACAAATTTAAAGGACTAAATGCAGTATCACACACACTGCATTTTGTCGGGCTCTTCGGTTCACTTAGCACTGTCATGTTTGAAGAACGTTAACAAGGAATATCTCGAAAACGGTCAACTCTGCAACAAAAACGGATATGACATAAATGATGTGTTTTGTTGAGATCCACATTTTTGGTGCAGTAAGTTTTTGTCTATCTCTTACAGTTTAACCACTATAGAAAATTTTGCAAAACTCATCCAGAACATAGAGGCCTGTCAAGCCAAGTTTTTACCTGGCTAGAAGCCCGAGAAAATTTTGAATTAACACGTCGCCAGGAAAGCTTTAGTTCTTATTTTAATATATTACATTTTTATGTAAATATGTTTAATGTACGGTATTTTAATAAAATCGTTTCAGCCATTTTTGAGAAAAACAAAACTTTCAAAAATGTTTACATATAAAGAGTAGTTTGTGGTAGTTGGATTTTCCTGATCATCCTTCGAAAATACCAAGTTTGCTATTTCACTGTCTTGACCTATGCTGGCCACAGACACACACGCACATGGACCTTTTTCTAAATAATATATACATATATACATTGTATGTAGGTACATGAGTGGTTGAGAACACAAGAGTGTATTTTTATTCGAGGGCGCTCAAAACATGTATTTCCGATTATATCGTGGTGTCGAATGTGGCGTATAATATAATATATACTTTCTCAACTCACTAAACGTAGCAGAGACTGTAACAGATCTTGCCAAAATGTTTTCTTATTGAAATTAGCGAAAACAAATACTTTCCGCCCTAGATACCTGTTAATCTGCTAATAAACACGTTGCTCTGTGAAGAAAGAAAGCTGTTTGTAGATTTGGTGTTTTTCAAAACGCTGTAAATAATGACTCACATAAAACGGAATAACACGAGTGACAATAAACCCATTTAGGGTCTTATGTTATTAATCAACGCCAGTCACTTCCGGGATGCGAGCTGCCAGCGCTGCCATTTTGTCGTCCATTATTTACCAAAATTATAAACAGGCTCTGTTGATGGCCAAAATCGTTATACAGTTTGCTAGAATAGCTTGGAGATTCTCCAATGCTGCCATGACAGCAAGTGCACACTCTGTTCTCAGTTAGTACATTTCCACTCGGCCGAGTAAGAGTCTCCGCTCGTACGCAGCAAAGATCCTAGGAACCCGGATGGAGGGGGAGTGAATGGCCAATACATCACTGGATGAAGGTCAAATTGCAACTATTTGTGTTTACTACACCTTTATCCCAATACTTGATCCGACCGTGACGATAAGTTATTCCCAAATCCAAGCAGTATTGCATGCTGCAGGCTGACCCCCGCGAGTTGTGGGACTCTGCTGTTCTTGGGTGCAACCCAAACAAAAACAGCTTGCTCTAGGCAATACTTTGTTTTATTTAATTTTTATAAATGCATTTAACAAAAGATAGTGAATGAAATTCTATTTATATTAATACAATAATTACGCTATAAACTTAGTTTATGGTATACAATTATACCATTATATTTTGTAAATTATAGAATTTTCTGTTCACATTAAGTTTCTTAAATCTGCAGTTTTCTTTCCTTATACACTAATCATAATCATGAATTATTTTTTCCTTTTCCCAATTCGTCTCATAAAGAAATTATCATAGACTTCCGATCTATACCAGATGGTCCAGCAGCGCCGTATTACCGGTGTGCAGATAACCTTTCATTCGTTATAAAATTGCAGAACTACACGAGGTAGAGCGGAGCTACGCCGAAATAGTAGCATTAGCGAAAATGATCGTGTGGCATTGTGAGCGGTGAAGGAATCGCGTTCATTGAGAGGCGGTTCCCAGGCTTGTACTAAAGTCCCTGATGATATACAAGAACAGTGTAAACACAGGGAGGAACTAACATGCTGTGCACTTCAACTACAGAGCTTTTATTTTTTAGAGAGTGAAGTCGCCGTTTAGATTCACAAGTAATTAAAAAGTCTATTTCACCTATCAATATATGCCAATATATGATTTTGTAATGCGCTGTTCTTGTTTAACATTAGAGACTAAACCCACTCATGTTAAATCAAAGCGCCATAATAAAAACCTGTTTTGACTTACTCTACTAGTCGCAAACTGCGTAATAATATTAATGATAATAACACTAAATCATTACGCGCTCTCTTTGGATGTTTAAAGAGCTGATCTACTAAAATTATAATATCACACTGAAACACTACGTGCTTTCGATTTTACGTGTTGTCGTTGTCATGATTTGACTTACTCTGCTATCGTATCAGTACGGTGGTGGTGGTGGTGGTGGTGGTGGTGGTGGTGGTGGTGGTGGTGGTGGAAAACTAGATATTGATCAGTGAAATAGACTTTATTCTCTAAAAGATATCTCATGTGTTCAATTCACATGACTTTCTCTACATTGCTGTAACAACTTGCTAAAAAGCATATCCTTCTATTTACTAATTATTAGAAATGGTGTTATAACTTGCTTCCCAGTAAGTACAATGGAAATCAAGGAGTACCATAGGCTAAAGTGATAGCCATAGGTTTTAAACACTGGTTGCTGTGTGATTGAACTTCCTTTGTTTGTATGGCCAGGAGTTGGCAAATTCCAGTATGAGAAATGTATATTTCAAAACTGAAACCAATAACAAGGGATATCTTCAAAACGGTTTAACTCCATGAAAAAATGTATATAACAAAAATTGTGTGTTTTAACGAGCTCTAAATGTTTTGTTAAGTAAATTTTTGTCTATCTTTTACGGTTTACCAGTTATGCAAAATTGTACAAAATTAATCCCGAACAAAGATGTCTTCAGAGGCTATTCCCATAAAATTCAAGATATACATTTCATTTGTCATGTAAATATCTTTAACACACGATATTTTAATCAAAATAGAGCCATTTTTAAGATAATCAAAATTCTCGAACATTTTTCCATCTAAAGGGTAGTTGGATGTGAGGGGATTTTCTTGAATGCGACACAAATATTTACAAAGAAATCCGCCCATCGTAACTATCCGTTGCATGGCAAATTTTCGAAGAAGTTGATTTTCTCAAAAATGCCTCTAACGATTTTAATTAAACTGCGGTAATGTGTTTAAAGGAATAACAAAATGTACAACTTGAATATATTTAATGTTTTATGACTCATAAATATTCAATTAGCTCTCATAAAACTCCACCCTAATTATAAGAAAGGTTCTAAAGGATTTATGTTCAAACTTCGTTAAAAATGTGATCAAAATTGCATTTAATGTGAAGAAAAATGTAGTTTTTAAAAGCGAATAAAAATATTTAAGCGAGCACTGAGATATTGATGGTGGTGGTACGAAACAAAGACTCGAACAACCATTATGTGTTCCATTCACATGAGTTTCTCAACATCGCTGTAACGAATTATTATTAAATAACTTATTCTTCTGTCCACTTGATGATAAACATTATTACTGGCTTCCTTGTAAGGAGAAAGTAAATTAGGAAATACACTAAGCTAAAACGATAGTCAAATCTTTTGTCATGTGGCTGAGATCCACTTCTATGTATAGCCAGGAGTTTACAAATCTCCGTGAGAGAAAAGTTCACTTGTTTTAAATCTGAAACAAATAACAAGGAATATCCTAGAAATGATCAATTAAAAAAACACGGGGCAACGCAAAGAGTAAAGAGGTTTTTGGAGGCTATTCCAGAAAATTCAAGATATACATTTTATTTTCAATTTAAATATCTTTAATATACGATATTTTAATCAAAATCGTTAAATCCATTTTTAATAAAAATAAAAATTATCGAAATTTGCTCCATGTAAAGGGTGGTTTAGGGTGGGTGGATTTTTCTCAAAATCTTGGTATCGTATCCCTTGAAGATTTGTTTTTTTCTTGTTTTTTTTTTTCAGTGAAATCTCGATATTGAATTTTTGGGTCGAATACAATACCTTCTCTATACACTACGTACATAGTACGTGTAGAGAACGTAAAATGATAAGTTTGATCGAACACCAGTTGACTGTCCCCTTAAACATGAAAATAACAAAGCTATGCGAGCCTGCAGCCATATTGAACATCCAAGTGGGGACAAGCGAAACGCTATCAATAATGCAGCATTTGCATTTATATAGGAAACGATGTCATTGAAAAATCGGTGCAGAACTGTATATTCCTGTGGTTATTTCACAACTCTATACTCAGTTTACATTGACGAACAAATGTTACCAATCAGCTGTGCTTAGGCAATATTGCTACGTCATTATTTAGTAAACCCAAATACCTTTCGAAATATCGTTTCGTATTTGCAACATGAAATATGAATATTTTGTAACGGGTGGCACCGTGGCTGAGTGGTTAAACCACTCACCTCTCACCAAAGTGTAATCCTAGGCAGCCACATGTGGAATTTATGGTGGACAAAGCGGCGTCTGGGAGGATTTTTTCCGGGTTCTCCGGTTTCCCCCGCCATTGATTTCACCATCTGATCCAGAATTACCTTTGCTTTCATCCATTGCATAGTTATTTCATATCATCTTCCTCACTCTCATACCAGGCATTAGGCTGATCACCCATCTTGGCTACTCTTTCTCTCTGATTCATATATCTGACCCCTGATATGAAGCTCTGTGGGATCTGTAAGTCCTCTATACGAGGTGGATAAATAGCCAAGGAAAAATGATAAATCATAAATTAATAATTGAAGCTGGTTTCGTGTGTTACAATATGAAGCAAGTGGTACTCTTTAAAACGTTTTCACGACTTCAGTAAATCAGCATTTCCCGTATGCTAATTAGTCACGTTCTAATTTTTATTCACCACTTGGCATGTTTTACTGAACTACAGGATGATTCAGTTAAAGCAACAATTGTCTAGTGACAATGTTTCCCCGTGCCGGTCTCACACTCACGTGATAATCAGAGAGGTAAGGGCATGTGATGTAACTCCAGCCGGAAAGTTGCTTATTCCTATCGCAGCTCCTCACTTTCCTCGCGAAGCTGATCCTACACTAGATACTTAAATACCGCAACAAAAATTATATTGCTTTTGTAAGTTGACAAATTGGTATATCAATTAAGTATCTACGCCATTTTCTTGAAAACAAGTTTCACAAGCAGTTTTGCGATGAAAATCGTTCAACTTGCAATACATGGTCAAACAATTGGTAACATTTCAAGTGGAACGACATTACCTTCTCCTCAAACGTCTTGGGTTTTCTCGACGCTTCCAGTCGCATTGCTAGAATTTCCATCAAATGAAATCATCTGGAAAAGAGGAATGGCATATTTTGTGTGCGACTAATTTCTTTGGAGCTATTTGAAAACAGAGGTTTACTCAAATAATTTACAAACACTTGTAGGGTTATTTTCATTTGGCAGTAACACAGCATTAATAAATGTTAAACTATATAAAGAGAATATTCGGCAACACTTGCAGCAAGTTCACCCTTACCTTTAGTTAAAACCTAACAAGCCACGAATGACGCCATTGGATAATACCACTAATAACGACGTCATCAAAGATATGTCATAGTTTGGCTCCAGTGCTGTCCAGTCGCAACTTAAAATAGGAACTTTCTCCCTGAGCTAGCCCGTCGTGGAAGAAGTATAACTATCAGCACTCTGAGAGAGCAGCCACGGCACCAAATAGGAACTTTCTCCCTGAGCTAGCCCGTCGTGGAAGAAGTATAACTATCAGCACTCTGAGAGAGCAGCCACGGCACCAAATAGGAACTTTCTCCCTGAGCTAGCCCGTCGTGGAAGAAGTATAACTATCAGCACTCTGAGAGAGCAGCCACGGCACCAAATTAACTCAACACTTTGCTAAGACCACAACAAGAAGGCCATACTAGGGTATGTTTTCGGTTTGGTTTCATTGGTGATCGTCAAAATTCTTTGTATTCAAAACCCTTAACATTGAATTTAGACATCCTTGTATATAAAGATGTGAAAGCCAAGGATATAATGTGTAATAAATTTCTTAAGTTTTAATGTACTTGAAAGTTCCTGATGTTAACTATTAATTTTGAGGTCTGTGGAAGGTGGCTTCCGTGTTTGTTAACACCTGATCAAAACTTGCAAAGAAAAACTGTTTCTGTGAAGAATGTGGAGCTGTACCGTAAAACTCCCAGTGAATTTTTGAGACGGCTTATTACCATAGATGAAATTTGGATACATCACTACACTCCTGAAAGTAAACTACTGCCAAAACAGTGGATTGCGCCAGGTGAACCAACTCCAAAAAAGGCAAAGGCAATTTTGTCACCTAACAAAGTTATGGCGAGTGTTTTATGGGATGCATTACTTGGAAAAGAGTTAAAGTAAATCAGTATGGCAAGCTTACTGTAACGTTTGAGTGATGACGTGAGAAGAAAAAGGCCTTGTTTGGAAAAAAAAAAAAATGTTTCATCACGACATTGCTCCGGCCCATCGTTCTGTCAATGCAATGGGAAAAATGTGCGAATTAAAGTTGTAATTGCTTGAACATGCACCTATTCGCCAGATCTAGTACCCAGTGACTACCACCTGTACCCAAACCTCACAAAATGTCTTGGAGGACGAAGATTTCACAGCAATGAGGAGGTCATTGATGCGGTAAACAGCTATTTTGAGAACCTTGATAAATCGCACTACAGAGATGGTTTAATTCAATTAGAACACCGATATGACAAATGTATTAGCCTTTCTGGAGATTATGTCGAGAAATAAAGCAAAATAAATAAATAAATTCTGTTTTCATTGATAGGTCCGGAATTTATCAGCCGACCCTAGCACTTGGCGCATTTAATTTTGTATGCTTTGACATGTTCTATGTTCAAGACCTGTTTGGCCATCAAACCTATAGAACGCAATCTAATCTAATTTAATATATAGGGAAATAGGGAGTTGCAAGAATGTGTCACACATTACTAGTCAAGAATTGCAATTAAATTCAAATCTAGTTATTTATATTGTCTGATTTCCTATTGACAAAACAAACGAATTAAGTCACGAACAGTAAGAAGAATTAAATTGTTACAATTGTACAAAATATTACAAATCATTTGTCAATAAAATATACAAGATTATCAAAATTCATATTTGTTACAGTCATACTCTCCATTTCCATATAGGTATGTAAGATACTGTGCGCAAAATAAAATGGCGCCGCCAGAACATGTGCAACTTGTATTCGGGATGTTCGGAGTTCAGAATCCCGAGGTGGACCAATCTGACTGACAGATTTTTCGTAGTTTTCCTTGATCGTTGGGCGAAGGTTAGGTTGATAATTTTGTCCACGAATTTTCCCATGATCCCTTTCATCAAAACATTTCATTTCCTTCTTCTTCACCACTGTATCCGCATTGCTTGATCCAAAAATGTCTTGCTACTGCAGGCCACTGGCCTAAGACACTGGCGTGTAACTCCGTAGGCATAACTGTCATACAAAGAGAAGGAAAACCGAAAAAAGTGTCTTACGAATTTTAACCAAAATTGTTAGTCTTTGTTACAAAGAATCGTATAACGAGAATTTATGAATAAAGGATTTTGAGGTGTAGAATTTTCTTGAAAATCTTCGACTGACGTGCTCCAAAAGAACCTTCCACGAGAATGAAGTTTGGTGCTCATTAAACTTTTCACATTTTAATTATAGTCTTCCAACTAGGTAAACAAAACTTAATATATTTTTCATCGGAAATACGTAGATATCGAACTTGTGAAGTTCTTCCTTTACAAACTTTAGAAAGGAGATACGAATATTAAAAGTTACACATATGTAACAGGTGTTTCCCCTAATTATACTCAAAGACTTTACAATTTTAATTCAATTATTTAATTTTTCTAGACAAGTACTGGAATGGGTTCCACAGACAGAATAGTTGAGGCGGAATTGAGAGAAATGAATAGGAGATACAAGTGTGCTCAAGGAATAGAGTTCTATGTTCCAGCTAGGAAATGATCATCATCATACATTTATTTTTTAATGTTGTCAATTGCCAGGAGTTCTTTTACATGCCTGAGGGAGACGCTGTGCCAGGTTTGAACGCGCTACCTTAAAATCAAAAGGACAGTGCCACCCAGACCAGCAGAGACCTTTACATGCCTGAGGGAGACGCTGTGCCAGGTTTGAACGCGCTACCTTAAAATCAAAAGGACAGTGCCACCCAGACCAGCAGAGAGAGACCTTTACATGCCTGAGGGAGACGCTGTGCCAGGTTTGAACGCGCTACCTTACAATCAAAAGGACAGTGCCACCCAGACCAGCAGAGACCTTTACATGCCTGAGGGAGACGCTGTGCCAGGTTTGAACGCGCTACCTTAAAATCAAAAGGACAGTGCCACCCAGACCAGCAGAGACCTTTACATGCCTGAGGGAGACGCTGTGCCAGGTTTGAACCCGCTACCTTACAATCAAAAGGACAGTGCCACCCAGACCAGCAGAGACCTTTACATGCCTGAGGGAGACGCTGTGCCAGGTTTGAACGCGCTACCTTAAAATCAAAAGGACAGTGCCACCGAGACCAGCAGAGACCTTTACATGCCTGAGGGAGACGCTGTGCCAGGTTTGAACGCGCTACCTTACAATCAAAAGGACAGTGCCACCCAGACCAGCAGAGACCTTTACATGCCTGAGGGAGACGCTGTGCCAGGTTTGAACGCGCTACCTTAAAATCAAAAGGACAGTGCCACCCAGACCAGCAGAGACCTTTACATGCCTGAGGGAGACGCTGTGCCAGGTTTGAACCCGCTACCTTACAATCAAAAGGACAGTGCCACCCAGACCAGCAGAGACCTTTACATGCCTGAGGGAGACGCTGTGCCAGGTTTGAACGCGCTACCTTAAAATCAAAAGGACAGTGCCACCCAGACCAGCAGAGACCTTTACATGCCTGAGGGAGACGCTGTGCCAGGTTTGAACCCGCTACCTTAAAATCAAAAGGACAGTGCCACCCAGACCAGCAGAGACCTTTACATGCCTGAGGGAGACGCTGTGCCAGGTTTGAACCCGCTACCTTAAAATCAAAAGGACAGTGCCACCCAGACCAGCAGAGACCTTTACATGCCTGAGGGAGACGCTGTGCCAGGTTTGAACGCGCTACCTTACAATCAAAAGGACAGTGCCACCCAGACCAGCAGAGAGAGACCTTTACATGCCTGAGGGAGACGCTGTGCCAGGTTTGAACGCGCTACCTTACAATCAAAAGGACAGTGCCACCCAGACCAGCAGAGAGAGACCTTTACATGCCTGAGGGAGACGCTGTGCCAGGTTTGAACCCGCTACCTTAAAATCAAAAGGACAGTGCCACCCAGACCAGCAGAGACCTTTACATGCCTGAGGGAGACGCTGTGCCAGGTTTGAACCCGCTACCTTAAAATCAAAAGGACAGTGCCACCCAGACCAGCAGAGACCTTTACATGCCTGAGGGAGACGCTGTGCCAGGTTTGAACGCGCTACCTTACAATCAAAAGGACAGTGCCACCCAGACCAGCAGAGAGAGACCTTTACATGCCTGAGGGAGACGCTGTGCCAGGTTTGAACGCGCTACCTTACAATCAAAAGGACAGTGCCACCCAGACCAGCAGAGACCTTTACATGCCTGAGGGAGACGCTGTGCCAGGTGTGAACGCGCTACCTTACAATCAAAAGGACAGTGCCACCCAGACCAGCAGAGAGAGACCTTTACATGCCTGAGAGAGACGCTGTGCCAGGTTTGAACCCGCTACCTTAAAATCAAAAGGACAGTGCCACCCAGACCAGCAGAGACCTTTACATGCCTGAGGGAGACGCTGTGCCAGGTTTGAACCCGCTACCTTACAATCAAAAGGACAGTGCCACCCAGACCAGCAGAGACCTTTACATGCCTGAGAGAGACGCTGTGCCAGGTTTGAACGCGCTACCTTAAAATCAAAAGGACAGTGCCACCCAGACCAGCAGAGACCTTTACATGCCTGAGGGAGACGCTGTGCCAGGTTTGAACCCGCTACCTTAAAATCAAAAGGACAGTGCCACCCAGACCAGCAGAGACCTTTACATGCCTGAGGGAGACGCTGTGCCAGGTTTGAACCCGCTACCTTAAAATCAAAAGGACAGTGCCACCCAGACCAGCAGAGACCTTTACATGCCTGAGGGAGACGCTGTGCCAGGTTTGAACGCGCTACCTTACAATCAAAAGGACAGTGCCACCCAGACCAGCAGAGAGAGACCTTTACATGCCTGAGGGAGACGCTGTGCCAGGTTTGAACGCGCTACCTTACAATCAAAAGGACAGTGCCACCCAGACCAGCAGAGAGAGACCTTTACATGCCTGAGGGAGACGCTGTGCCAGGTTTGAACCCGCTACCTTAAAATCAAAAGGACAGTGCCACCCAGACCAGCAGAGACCTTTACATGCCTGAGGGAGACGCTGTGCCAGGTTTGAACCCGCTACCTTAAAATCAAAAGGACAGTGCCACCCAGACCAGCAGAGACCTTTACATGCCTGAGGGAGACGCTGTGCCAGGTTTGAACGCGCTACCTTACAATCAAAAGGACAGTGCCACCCAGACCAGCAGAGAGAGACCTTTACATGCCTGAGGGAGACGCTGTGCCAGGTTTGAACGCGCTACCTTACAATCAAAAGGACAGTGCCACCCAGACCAGCAGAGACCTTTACATGCCTGAGGGAGACGCTGTGCCAGGTTTGAACGCGCTACCTTACAATCAAAAGGACAGTGCCACCCAGACCAGCAGAGAGAGACCTTTACATGCCTGAGGGAGACGCTGTGCCAGGTTTGAACCCGCTACCTTAAAATCAAAAGGACAGTGCCACCCAGACCAGCAGAGACCTTTACATGCCTGAGGGAGACGCTGTGCCAGGTTTGAACCCGCTACCTTAAAATCAAAAGGACAGTGCCACCCAGACCAGCAGAGACCTTTACATGCCTGAGGGAGACGCTGTGCCAGGTTTGAACGCGCTACCTTACAATCAAAAGGACAGTGCCACCCAGACCAGCAGAGACCTTTACATGCCTGAGGGAGACGCTGTGCCAGGTTTGAACGCGCTACCTTACAATCAAAAGGACAGTGCCACCCAGACCAGCAGAGACCTTTACATGCCTGAGGGAGACGCTGTGCCAGGTTTGAACGCGCTACCTTACAATCAAAAGGACAGTGCCACCCAGACCAGCAGAGACCTTTACATGCCTGAGGGAGACGCTGTGCCAGGTTTGAACCCGCTACCTTAAAATCAAAAGGACAGTGCCACCCAGACCAGCAGAGAGAGACCTTTACATGCCTGAGGGAGACGCTGTGCCAGGTTTGAACGCGCTACCTTAAAATCAAAAGGACAGTGCCACCCAGACCAGCAGAGACCTTTACATGCCTGAGGGAGACGCTGTGCCAGGTTTGAACGCGCTACCTTACAATCAAAAGGACAGTGCCACCCAGACCAGCAGAGAGAGACCTTTACATGCCTGAGGGAGACGCTGTGCCAGGTTTGAACCCGCTACCTTAAAATCAAAAGGACAGTGCCACCCAGACCAGCAGAGACCTTTACATGCCTGAGGGAGACGCTGTGCCAGGTTTGAACGCGCTACCTTACAATCAAAAGGACAGTGCCACCCAGACCAGCAGAGAGAGACCTTTACATGCCTGAGGGAGACGCTGTGCCAGGTTTGAACGCGCTACCTTACAATCAAAAGGACAGTGCCACCCAGACCAGCAGAGACCTTTACATGCCTGAGGGAGACGCTGTGCCAGGTTTGAACGCGCTACCTTACAATCAAAAGGACAGTGCCACCCAGACCAGCAGAGACCTTTACATGCCTGAGGGAGACGCTGTGCCAGGTTTGAACGCGCTACCTTACAATCAAAAGGACAGTGCCACCCAGACCAGCAGAGACCTTTACATGCCTGAGGGAGACGCTGTGCCAGGTTTGAACGCGCTACCTTACAATCAAAAGGACAGTGCCACCCAGACCAGCAGAGACCTTTACATGCCTGAGGGAGACGCTGTGCCAGGTTTGAACCCGCTACCTTAAAATCAAAAGGACAGTGCCACCCAGACCAGCAGAGAGAGACCTTTACATGCCTGAGGGAGACGCTGTGCCAGGTTTGAACGCGCTACCTTAAAATCAAAAGGACAGTGCCACCCAGACCAGCAGAGACCTTTACATGCCTGAGGGAGACGCTGTGCCAGGTTTGAACGCGCTACCTTAAAATCAAAAGGACAGTGCCACCCAGACCTGCAGAGACCTTTACATGCCTGAGGGAGACGCTGTGCCAGGTTTGAACGCGCTACCTTACAATCAAAAGGACAGTGCCACCCAGACCAGCAGAGAGAGACCTTTACATGCCTGAGGGAGACGCTGTGCCAGGTTTGAACCCGCTACCTTAAAATCAAAAGGACAGTGCCACCCAGACCAGCAGAGACCTTTACATGCCTGAGGGAGACGCTGTGCCAGGTTTGAACGCGCTACCTTACAATCAAAAGGACAGTGCCACCCAGACCAGCAGAGAGAGACCTTTACATGCCTGAGGGAGACGCTGTGCCAGGTTTGAACGCGCTACCTTAAAATCAAAAGGACAGTGCCACCCAGACCAGCAGAGACCTTTACATGCCTGAGGGAGACGCTGTGCCAGGTTTGAACGCGCTACCTTACAATCAAAAGGACAGTGCCACCCAGACCAGCAGAGAGAGACCTTTACATGCCTGAGGGAGACGCTGTGCCAGGTTTGAACGCGCTACCTTACAATCAAAAGGACAGTGCCACCCAGACCAGCAGAGAGAGACCTTTACATGCCTGAGGGAGACGCTGTGCCAGGTTTGAACGCGCTACCTTAAAATCAAAAGGACAGTGCCACCCAGACCAGCAGAGACCTTTACATGCCTGAGGGAGACGCTGTGCCAGGTTTGAACCCGCTACCTTACAATCAAAAGGACAGTGCCACCCAGACCAGCAGAGACCTTTACATGCCTGAGGGAGACGCTGTGCCAGGTTTGAACCCGCTACCTTACAATCAAAAGGACAGTGCCACCCAGACCAGCAGAGACCTTTACATGCCTGAGGGAGACGCTGTGCCAGGTTTGAACCCGCTACCTTAAAATCAAAAGGACAGTGCCACCCAGACCAGCAGAGAGCTTTAAGGAATAATTTTTACAGAGAAGACAAGAATTTGGGTAAATTAAGCTTTAGAAATCAAAGGGCGTCCCCTGACAAGAAGTAAAGGAGCTTAATCCTAAGGGAAACCTGTGCTTTTTATCTTCTCACTCTGAAATGGGAGGATTATTCAAATTCTGACCTTTAAACTAAAGAAGGAATCTGCGGTATGAGAGCGAACGCAGCTTCTCCTCCGGTGGGAGGGTTTTTTCAGAACATAACAAATGAAGGAATTCAGTGACGCTTGCAGCAGCTAAGAAACTTTTGGTTTCTTAAGCCAGTGCTTTGCTTCACGCCGGTTTGGAAACACAAATCAGTCATTAGCAGTATATCTTCTTACGTATTATGACCAGAGCTAGGAAGTTTGTACCGTTCGCCCTTCCTTATAGAGTTTGCGACCGACCATCTCGCCGCATCAAAACAAGAACGCAGCGGTAAACAAACATGCTGTCAAGTAAACAGTACTTTTTATAAAGAACAAAAATGACTCATGGGACACTCATATAATATCAGTACAACACACAAATTATTACATAAGGGTGACTAACTTACTTCTATATTTGTACAAAATGGCAACACCCAAGCAATTACAACACATATTGAAATATTTACTGATCAAAGTTTAAATAATATCCAAATAATAAAATTAATTTCTTAAATATCTTCAGTTTCTCACTACGTAAAAACGAAAACAGGAATTAAACTAAATCTTTACTTATCTGCAACTGGTTACTGAAAACTATATGTAGTTCTGAAACCTCATTATACGTTCCGACAAACATGATGCGAAAAAGTGATTCCACTTTGCATATTTGAAATGTTTTATCAGTTCACCAAACAAGTAGCATTGTTGCACTAAACCCTACATTCTTTCAATTGTAGGATTGGTAGATCCGCCTTGACACTTCTACTTCAGTTCAGCTCCATGCTTCTGGACTGCAGCACTGTGGGTAACTTTCTCAACAAATTTGTAATATATTTCTGTGAAGCTGTTCTGTTACTAGGTGTTTGACACTGCCGTTGGTTTCTAAGCTGCTAACGCTTACTGTGGCTGTAGAACAAATTAATTTTGCTCACATTTGAGCAGAACAAAGATGTTATTCGATCGTCTTCCTTCTTACCGACGTGGTTCCAGATTATCAGTGACATCTGTTTTGCAGTGATGGGTTGCACTCTACGTTGAGCTTTGCTCCCGCATGTTATTGCCGCTCTCACTCTGTATAAGGAAATCGGCACGAACTTGCTAGCTCCGATTATCACTTTGGTTGCAACAAGGCGATAACACCGAGCCAGGCCCTTATTCTAAAGATCCTGAGTTCAAATCTCATGGTCTGACCTATTATGTGGTTGTCCTCAGTCGCCAAGGCAAATACCGCAATTTATATTTAATATCATGACCTTAGTCTAAAACAATAGTAAAAATGATTGCACTGCCATCTATCCATAAACAATTAAAGCAGCAGGAGTGGACGGCTCCGCAATGCCATCTCTGGAATGGCACAGAGATGAGATCTAAAAGGCTCACTATCCAACGTCACTATCCACATGTACTGCAAGCAACTGGACTGGATGACTCCCTACTTCAATTTACTTGGCACGAATGAAGCCTTGAAGGTTAACTGTCCACAGCCATCTATCCATATATACTGAAACCAGCTACTCTGGATAACATCTTAACATCTGCTTGGCGCAAAGAAAGGTGACGTGGCACAGGAATAACACCTTTCTACCGCCATCTATCCACGGATGGCGAAAGCTACATTGGATGACATGTGCTTGACACGAGGAAAAGTGGATGAAACATAGAAGGCAAACTTTCCAACGAGGTATTTCAATTAACAGATCACGACGTAGTTAAAGTTTGTAAAATAAATAGTCAAACAAAGATGTTAGTAATTAAATGCGAGCATGTTGATGAAACGAGCTTCACAATTTGTCGTTATAGTAGACTGCGCCACAGTGCAAAACTTTTGAGTTTTAACAAACATGAAATGACAGCATTGGAAGCAGGATTTTGAGGATGTTTGACACTAATGCAGTAGATGGCAGCACTACTGAGTCCATGCCATTATTGATTTTATGCAGAAAATACATTTTTTTTTTTTTTACCGAAGGTAGTATTTTTTCTCTATTTATGCAGAAACCGGGTGTTGTAAACATTGAAAGTCCTGACTTAAGTTCCGGCAGTGCTAGAGTTTCTAAGGCATTGCTACTTCCGTCATCTTGGACTGCTGCTTTGAAGGGTTAAAAGTAACAGGCGCGCACTACCGGAGTCGGTTGTACCTTAATGCAGTCAACCATCAACATATTCGTTTAATGCCTGCTTTCTCACTTCTCACCTAATGAAAGATATTGCAGTCCCCAAACATTCAATACACTGGAAATATATGCAAGGGCAGCTTTAGCAAACAGTCCGTACGTTTATGTGCATGTGAGACATACTCAAAATGTTCCATTCACATGGCTTTTTCTATTTGTTCTTTTATCTGCACCAAGTTAAGCAAATAAAGCTGATTAGAAAAGTATTATTGTAAGTAGAAGGAAATAGCGGGCTTAAATGTGACAGTCAAATATCTTAAAAATTGTGACATTGGACTTCGGTTCCCTTTCCATAGCCAGCAATAAAACAAATGAGGGCTTCCTGTTTGAGTCTTTTAAAATTGAAACCAATAACAGAATTTCGGAAATGGTTAACTCTGCTTTAAATGTATATAAAATAAATTGTGTTTTAACTAGATTTACACTTTTATGTAATATTTCTCTTACGGTTATACGAAAGTCATTCAGCATGAAGCGGACTTATTTCAAGAAAAGTCAATATATACATTTTATTTGTGCTGTAATTTATCTTTAGTATAATCAAATTGGAATTTTGATAAAATAATGCTTTATGTTTAATAAGCTGAAATTGCTTTGTTTCAAAGCCAACATATAGCGACTCATGATAGCGACCCCCTTGCACCTGCAGCGCTCTGCAGAGACACGTAGAGCACTTAAGCCTTTAGGTATAACTTGAGAAGCAGATGTAACAATGTAACACGTTCAAGCATTCGTTAAAAAGCGAATTCTTAATCGGCACAAACACATTTTGTAGAAATGCTTTTGTTGCTTATATCGAAGTGGACAGGAAATTAGCAACTCCAAAGGAACTGTCACATACACCTACTGTGTAGTAACATGTTATCTGTGTCACGCGACTTGCCAATTGTGCAAGTAATTCACAACGAATACGTCTTACAGCCTATTCTCACCTTCTTATGACAATATCTTAAAAATATAATATTTTAATCAAAATTGTCAGCAATCATTTTGGAGAAAATTAAATTTCGAAAATTCGTTCCAGTAAAAGTTAGTTTGTGAGCAGAATTTTTCGTGTCGTATCCTTGGATAACGCACAACCTAAAAACCACGTTTGGTATTATACCGTCTTTTTGTTTTTCATTTAAACTGTTCTTAGTCGCACACAAACATTTTTATAAAAATCTGATGCGTTCCGTTTACATGGCTGTCCCTAGCTGTTCTGAAAACAAAATATTACATCAAGACATTAGCAGAAATAGTCTTGTAAATAGGAGAGAAATAAGGCAATACGCTAGCTAAAGCGATAGTCAAATATTTTAAAAGCTATATGAAACAATTGAAATTCGATAGTCCGTGCATGGCTAGGACTAGAACAAAGGAGATGAAACGAAAGAGGACTGTGAGAAAGGTTTAGTAGTTTAAAATTGAAACGAATAACAAGGAACTTCTCGAAAACTGTTGTGGTTTCTGTCTAGGTGGCGCCATGACCTAGGCGGCCCGGGTTCGATCCCAAACACCCGCGTATGGTATTTGTGGTGGACGAAGCTGCGTCTGGGCGGGTTTTCTCCGTGTTCTCCGGTTTCCCTCGCCACTCGTTTCACCAATTGCTCTATTACCTTTCGCTTGTATTTCATGTCCTCCACCTCCTCACGATCATGCCTGGCTACACCCGCTTTTATTACTTCGGGCTCCGCAGGTGATGACGCTGGTGATATATGGAGCACCGGTGGAATGCGATGGCGGGAGAAACCGGAGAGAGTCCACCACAAATGTCGTATGCGGTCGCTTGGGATCGATCATGGGCCGTCTAGGTCACTCGGCCACGGCGCGGCCCTCTTCATTCTGTGTTTAGGTTTCCTTGGGTATCCGCTTGTAGGTCCTAGAGGGTGTCTGTCCTACATAACGGAGGGTAAGCCGACTGCGAAAAAAACGTTTCTATCTAACTCTTACGGTTTTAAAGTTATGAAAAGTTCATCCAGAATAAAGCGGTCTTAAGAGGGTACTCCCCAAAACATTAAAGATAATCATTTTATTGCCATGCCATGCCAGGGGAATTGAAAATCTTCGTATCGCAACCTTGAAACATACTAATCTTAAATATCTAGTATCTAACGTCTTTGGTATTTAACGGTCTTTTCGTTTTTGACCTATGCTCTCCATTCACACACATGAACCTTTTCTAAAATACTTTTGTAATAGAGGATACCTAAAAGATATGCTTCCGATGAAATTTCGGTATGGAATTTTTTGGTGGAATACATGCCTTCTCTACTATGAGCACAGTAAACGAAGTAAAAGTGATTTTTGATTATCTTCGGGTTGCTCAAAACGCGTATTTGAAGTGGAGCTTCAGTACTGAATTCTTTTTTGTGGAATGCAGTATCTGCTGTATCTACTTATTTGGTAGATTTTAACGTCTGCTTTTACTGCTTGTGGCACCGCAGGCGATGACATGGTGATACATGGAATGAAGAAGGAGCATCAGCGGAATCAATGGCGGGGGAAACCGCAGAACTCTGAGGAAATGTGCCGTTTTGTCCACCACTAATCTCACATGCGGTCGCTTGGGATCGAACCCGAGCCGTCTAGATAAAGGCGATTGGTCTAGCCACTCGGCCACGGCGTGGCCCTTATTTGGTAGAGAAAGTGGTAAATCCTACAGGACGCAACGAGCCTGGTCTTGCTTTTTCTTCAATTTCAGAAGCGCGGAAAACAAATTAAAATTGCTACGTAGCATTTTTATTACCTTGTTTTAAAAAAAATGTTAAGTGTCAGCGTGTTCGTTTCAGAAACTGAAATTTTCAATTAAAAGCTTATTTACACGAGGGAGTGTTTTTCTATTTCACTTTGTGTTTACACAAGCATCGCTTGTTTTTGTTTTTCTTTCTTGATGACTTGCAGATCGCAGTACCTTTGTTTCACATACACCCGACATTCTCATTTCCACTTTCCTTATTTACAATATCTGTAAATATTTTCACTCAATTTCTGTATCTTGCAGCTGAAAGTGTCATAAATTGTTTTTCTTTTACAGAATATTTGTGTGCCTTGATTTTTACAGACTCTGGCGTTATTTAGGATAGTGCATATATGAAATTTGTAAAATCCACAGTATAGAAGATAGATTACTTTACAATGTACATAGGGATAGAGAAGTATTGCATTCCACCCAAAAATTCGATGTCGAGATTTCACCGGAAATACATGTTTTAGGACCCCCCGAATCCAAAAGAAGCATTTCCAGAAAAAGGTCCGTGTGTGTGTGTGTGTCCGAGTGTCCGTGAACACGATAACTCAAAAACGAAAAGTAGCTAAAATATCAAACTTGGTATTTGAGTTCAGTATATTCCAGGGATGCGACACGAAGATTTCGAGAAAAATCTCCCCACCCCAAACTACCCTTTACATAGAACTTTTTTCGAAAATTTTGATTTTCTTAAAAATGGCTAACGATTTTTATTAAAATATCGTATATTAAAGATATTTACCTGACAAATAAAATGTATATCTTGAATTTTCTGGGAATGGCTTCTAAAGACCTGTTTATTCTAGATGAATTTTGCTTAATTTGGCATAACTAATAAACCGTAAGAGATAGACAAAAACTTACTATACAAAAATGTAGGCCTTGTTCAATTACACAATTTAAGTCATATACATTTTTTTCGTGGAGCTTACCGTTTTCGAGGTATTCATTGTTATTAGTTTCAGTTGTGAAGTACTTATACTTTTCTCAGACGGGAGTGTCCGTTTTTCTTTTGTTCTACTCCTGGCCAAGAAAAGAAGCGATTTGTAATGACAATCGCATAACGACAGCTTTTAAAACATTTGACTATCTATTTAGCCTAGTGTATTCCCTTATTTTCTTCCTATTTATAAGGAACTAAGTAATAAGAGCATTGTGCTGAATACCTCGATTAACAAGGTGCAGAAAGGAGAATAATCTTATGTAGGAAGTTTGTAGAACGGCTAGAGAAAGTCACGTGAGTGTAACACATTAGATTTCTTTTAAAATTTGTGCCTGTTATTATGCACAATAAAAGTGATATTTTTCCCATGTATCGAAATTATAGATAGCCGTGCAAGCGAGAATTTCAATACCGCAGAATAATATCACTTTTATTGTGCATAATAACTGGTATATATATTTATTTATATGAAACCAGCCCTCTGACCTTAAAGACGTTTAGGGATAATTAAGGTAAACATTGTGGAGTAATTAAGGATCTGCAACTACTTATATTGATAATAACTGTTTATAAACATGCTGGTAACTGACATAAATATTACTGTGCTGAATAATAAATACTTGGATATTTCAAAAACCATGTATATACACATATACTGTCTTGTATTATCATTAATTTGTATTAACTGTAAGATTATTGTACATTTAAATCTGTCATCCGGTAGAGCTCAATAGCAATATATATACAAACTAGAATTTGTGAAAAACCGACGGCGCAACTGCCCCGTGTACTGATAACTCTTCGTGCACTTAGAGAGTTGTAGTGGTTTTAACTTCAAACATCCCCGTTGAGTTCTGCAACTCCTTTAACGCACGAAGAGATATCTGCACACTTCAAATGCCGGACAGTTGGGAAATCTGGTATATACAGAATTATTAAAATATACTGTTACAAGTTTCGGGATGGTTTTCTGACATCGAAACAAGAAAATGGCTGCATATAAACATGTGCTCTAAACAGTTTCGTTTACGTGCCATCAATTTATTAGTGAACGTTTTAACGGCTTTCTGGGTCCAAGCTAAAAACTTCATTTATTTATGTATTCATTCATAAAAGACTTTGACCAATTTTACCCTGAGGAGTTGTTCTTGTGTTGCCATGGCTACTTGTTAACATTATCAGATGTGTAATACACTCCTTCAGCACGGGGACTTTATTCAGAACTCTCTCCCACACTTATTAGAAAATGTGCAAATAAGAAGAAACGTGTGCTTATGTATGATGCTCTAGCATATTTTAGTCTCATTGTTGGAAATGCATCTGCTGACAAATGGATAGATAGAGGAGGACCAGTTCCATGGGCTGCACGTTAACCCGACTTCGATCCTTTGGATTTTTATCTTTTTGGGGTACCTTAAGCCTTTGGTTTGTGCGACAGACACTCCGAAACTTTTTATCTACGGGTAATGTAAACCTGCGAAATCATACGACAGTTGCTGGGGAACTGTGACGTACCATGCTTCGACAAGAGTATACTTGTCCAGAGCATTTCGATCATTTTCTGTTTGTGTGAAGCTCCCCCTAACAATCTGACAACGTCAAAAATAGAAATAAAGTATCACTTAAGAATGTTTTGCCTAACAGCACTTTGAACATCAATAAAACGAGAACGAAAGGTTTTGGGATATGTGTTACATGAACATTTTTCATATTTTGATGTAAGGAACCTGTATACAAACTTTGCAAAAGTAGTTTTGAATCATTTTGTATATAGACACAACGCACACATTATTTCCCGTATTTATACGAGTGCCCCGATACACGTCTGAAAATTTGCATTTCCGAGATTTCCTACCGTATAGGAATTCCAGTACATTTTAAAATCGAATATTCGTATGTTTTCTTCTTTTTCCTTTTAAGTTCTCTGGACATTTCGACACATATATTTGAATAGATTCAGCTTTTCATCACGATCTTACTCTTGATCATAGGAATTCCAGCACCATAGATAATTAAAATATCTTATTTTTTATATTAGTTTGTTATTGAGAACAATATTTGATATAATGTTATATTTATTTTACCCTCAAAAGCGTAAATGTATACTTTGTGAATATCCCTTGAGGTTTGTTTCTCCTCGGGAGCTGCTGGAACGTCTTGGTCTACAGGGAATAAGATACACTAATGGCGTTTTTAAAAATATTACTTTTATATTTGTAGGTGCTATAACATGTTTAGCAACAGTCAACAATTTATAACGCTAAATAGTTGCTGGCTTTAGAAAGTTTTAAAGGTGCACTGAGTTTTATAACAGCAGCACTTTTGCATTTTGCTGAGGGGAAAATAGGATCTTTGTCCTTTTATGTAGGCCTAAGACGTATAGAAGTAGTCAAGAAATTAAGTGAAGCAGGGAAACCAGTGTGTGACGTAATCTTTGTAAATAGACCAATCAGGTTTTAGAGACTGACGTCATCATCAGCGCAGAACTTCACTCATTAACATACAATTTAAATCATGTTTCTTACGTGGGGTATTTTACAATATACAGTGTAATTTTTTGTTCGACATCATCAAGGGCAACGCACGTCGCAAAATTATATTATTACAAAGGAGTATTTCGCGGAAAGCTATAAGTACCGAAGTATTTTCCGGATTATTTTATTGCAATCCTCGAAGGTGACTAGGGATATCGCGTGTAGAGATTTCAAGAATTATCACGCATTGAAATTTGAAACGCCTAAGTTGTTTGTGATGGCGCGCAATAAGAAGTTCAGTAATCTACGTTAGTGCAACGCAACCAGGAATCAGGATTAGCCTGTGGGATCTCTGAAGGTGAAGCGCCTCGTGGCTATTCTGGCAATCCCGCGTTATTCTTTTGTCGGTCCTTGAAGTTTTAGGTTGTCTGCGCATCTTCTGACGTGCAATGTTTCCATGTGGCTCTTTACGTGGCCCGCCCACTTCCATTTGCTGGCTGATGTTGCAGCTCTGCTCATCTTCCTCAGTTTTTAAAAATGTTTATGTGGCTACCAAGCATCGCATACAGCCTTCAATTTGAGTTGCAAGGTTGTTTGCTCACTTTCTATGCCTATTACCAAATAGAGGAGTTCGTTAGAATTTGCTTTAGCTTTTGGTTTGCTATACCAAGGTTTAGGTTGTATGTTATGTTTTGTTTTATTGCGACAGCGTTCCAATAAGGTGGTTCTTCTCGTTATTATTATTAAATATGTGGTTCTAACGATGCTTCCACTCACAGATGTTTGTAAATACTCAGAGGACTGGCTATAGCTTTATGCAAGGATATCCTTCTTTTTACTTTTTCTACACGTGTATAGAGAAGGTATTGCATTCAATACTGAGATTTCACCGGAAATACATGTTTTGGGTCCCCCTGAATCCAAAAAAGAGTATTTCTAGCAAAAGGTCCGTGTGTGTGTGTGTCTGTGGACAGCATAGCTCAAAAACGAAAAGAGCGTTAAATACCAAACTTGGTAGTTAAGTTTGAAATGGAAATGGCCTGTTATTTATGGACGCTCTCTAACTGCTTTGGTACTCAGCGTTCCATTCTATATTGGGCGTGAAAGACCGCTTAATTTTGCTCAGAGGCCTCTCTTATCAGGCTTGAGGTTCTTTAACGTGCCGTAAATCTACGACACGGGACCCACAGCTTTACTTTCCTTCCGAAGGAAGCCATGCTAAGGATTTTTACGCTCGAAAAAATCCACCGTCCTCCGCCGGGTTGGAACCCGCGACCTTGGGTATAGAAAGTTAGCATGGTAACCATTACACCACGGAGGGCGACTATTTAAGTTTGATATCTTGCAGGGATGCGATATGAAGATTTTCACACAAATACGCTTTACATGGAAAATTTAAAATCTTTTAATCAACATATCTTAAATATTTAAGATATTTGCATAACAAATAAAATGTATATCTTCAATTTTCTGGGAATTGCCTCTGAAAACTACTTTATCCTGGATGAATGTTAGGGGATTTTGCATAACTGTAAAGCGCAAGAGAGAGACAAAAACTTACAATACAAAAAATGTAGGGCATATTAAAACACACGTTTTATGTTATACAGTCTTGTTCGTGGAATTGATTGTTTTTTATATATTCATTGGTTTTGGTTTAAGCTTTAAAAAACATATTTTTCTCATACGGGAATTTGTCAACTCCTCTCCGTACAAACAAACTTCAGTCACATAGCAACCAGCTATTGACTATCACTTTAACCTATCGTACTCCCTTGTTTCGCTTCTATTTACAAGGAAGTAAGGGATAAGACTATTTCTGCTAATTTTTTCTCGATTAGCCTGAAGTAAGTAGAAGCATAAGCTTTTTAACAATAATTTTTGCAGATATGTAGAGAAAGTCATGTGAATGGAGCGCATCAGATGTTTGTACTTCATTTCACTGAAGATATTGCGTTGTCTCTAAGAGCACAGACCATATATTATAGAGTGTCTATAAAATCACAGCAAAAGAATTGGGGAGTTTAAGGTTCTTTAACCGGCTAGCTATTCCTTAACCATACAAAATATGATCTATGTGACCACTACCAAAGTGTCCTTCTTAGAGAGGAGGCGAGCTATGTTCATTCGACTTTGCCCCTTGTTTCTGGCTTTCGGAGAAATGATAATCAAGCTTACGAGCTGCCTAACGCACTTTGTATTGAAAATAAAATACCTTATTAGGGTATCCTCATATATGTGTAAGCTAAACTTCACTACTGTCCATACCAAAGATGTATTTTATATAATTACGCGCGCAAATTAATTAAACTACATTTATGAAAAATAACCTAGTTATAAATGGAATAATAACGACTTAAATTGTCAAGTACTTATGATACATAAGCATAAATAAACACTAAAATTAATTAAAAAACCCCGCTTCCTTGATGAGGATCATATCCAAAAGGCACTAACTAGACTGGGGACGCTACCTTCAAATGGAAACGAATTACAATGTTATTAATTAACAAAAAGTCGTTAACTTAGTCTGGATTGAGGCATTCTATCATAATTTTATAGTAACAAATTCCCAAGCTTCGCTACATTTTGTAAAAAAGGGTTTACTAAGCTTTGAATAAGCTACTTTGCTAGGAATTTCAATAAATCAGGCAAGTGCATTATTTCCAGTGAGAAAACATCACCTCGAACAAGTCCCTTCAGAGAATTGAACCAAATTGAGACTTTTTACATTACAGGATATATTCTTACATGTTGATGGTTCCATACGTAAGAAAGCTCACTTTGCCCCGCCACAAGTTCCAATACTGCACGACTCTTTTTACTTTCTCTTGTACATATGTATATAGCGTATTATATTCCACCCCAAAAAATTCAATATCCATATTTTACGGAAAATATATGTTTTGAGATCCCCCGATATAAAAAAAAAACTTTTTAGAAAAAAGTCCGCGTGTGTGTCTGTGGACAGAATCTCAAATACGAAAATACCTTAATTACCAAACTTGGTATTTATGCTTAGTATTTTTCAAGGGTAGAACACGAAGATTTTCAAGAACATTCCCTCACCCCAAAACTACCCTTTACATGGAAAATGTTTTGAAAATTTTGGCTCTAACGATTTTGATTAGAATACCGTATATTAAAGATGTATGTGCTTCTTGAATCTTCTGGGAATGGCCCTATTCTATATGAATTTGGCTTAACTGGAAAACTCAGATATACATTTCATCTGTTATGAAAATACCTTAAACATAGAGAATCTTAATCAAAACTGTTAGTCATTTTTGAGAAAGTTAAAATTTTCGAAAAATGTTCGGTGTTTGGGGTAGAAAATGTTTCTGAAAAGCTTCCTGTCGTAACCTTGGAACGTTCTCATCCAATTTTGGTATTTAACGAACGTTTCGTTTTTGAGTTATGTTGTTCACAGGCACATGGTCATACACACCGATCTTTCTTCTAAAAATGCTTTTTTGTATTCAGGGGACCTCAAAATGAATATTCCGGTGAAATCTTGATATTTCGTGGTAAATTAATTCCAGCTTGTAAACTCTGCGGTTGATAACTTCATCCAAAAATTAAAACTATGGTAGGAATTAAACTTCCTAAACAAAGAATGTGCTAAAAGTATATTATCAATAACATTAAAATTATAAATAGATAAACTTAATAAGATATCCATATTCTTGGTAAAATTCTTAGCGAGGCTTCCTTCGGAAGGAAGGTAAAACCATTGATCCCGTGTCGTAGATTAACGGCATATAAAGGAACCTCAAGCTTGATAAAGAGCAAAATTAAGCGGGCTTTAACGAACAATTAATATGGGACTGGAAGAGCCGCAGCAGTTAAACAACGTTCATAATAAACAAACTCAATTTTGGAAAACGTATCAATTACTGGGCTAAATAAAACCAGAAGATCTTTTTAAATACAATTGAGTTACTAACCTACTGCGACATATTAGAGATACAGTCTTATTTAAATAAATGAGATAATACAGTAAACCCAGTGTTAAGAGCAAGTAAGCCGACTTCTGTCTGTCATCGATTCGATTAGCGGTTCGTCGCGCGGGTTTTGAACGCAAGACCCTCGAGCCAGGCAGCAATGCTCTCTCAGTATTTTCCGAAGCGATTTATGGAAGATTAGTTCTCGACAGTTCTGAGATAAATTCAACAGTTCTGTTGAGCAGAGAATAAACCCGATTACTCACGTTATTTTTAGGTCAAGAGAGGAAACTTGCTTTTACAGGATGTTAATGCATTACAACAATACCCTCTCCATTTTGTGCCGAGTCGGGAAATAAATGCGCAGCGCCCAGGCGTGTAAACACTCTCTATGTTCAGTTATATCAGCTTTAGCTTAAGTTTTATAACAACTTGCTAATATATAAGAGTACTACTTCAATGTAAAATAATTCTAGAGCTGAAATAAATTCATAGCAGATTGTCATACAAGGTTTTATTTGTCGTAGGCCGAATTTCGCAATGCTACGAGCAAAACAGCCTGATATGTTGCATTCACATGAACTTCTCTACCTGTTCTACAAACAAACTATCCTTACGAAACATTAACCTTGTATCTACACACAGTTTATCTCACCACTTAGTTGCTCATAAGCAGACCAGCTTAAAGCTTTATGTTTTAAAAGCCGATCCATAGGTGAACAATTGAATTCGGTTTGCTTTGCATTTGCAGAAAAACAAAACAGAGAAGAAACGAAGAGTGACCCCGTTTGAGAAAGCGCATGGTTTAAAATAGAAACAAATAACAAGGAAGACTGCCTGCATGGTCAAGTGGTCAGCGGATTCGATTCCCGGCTGGGGTGGGGAATGTTTCTTTATCCAACATTGTTCCCTATCCCCCGCAGAGTCTAGAAGCACAAATTTGAGAGTGAATGTGCGTGTGTTGAGTAAAATAAAATTGATTAACCCAACGTTCTAAACCTACTGTAATACTAGATGTTTCACAAGTCAAAGCCCCCGATATGACCATTGAAGTTAAAGGGGGCTGTACAAATGAAACAAAATAACAAGTAATATCTCGGAATCGGTCAACTCTGCAACAAACATATATATCACATAAATTGCGTGTTTTAACGAGATGTTCATTTTTATCTGGATTGGCAAAGGTACATTTGCTACCGTAATCTGAGTATTGATGGAATACAATACTTCCTGGAAAGAGTAATTCAGTCCAGTTGTTGCCGCTTAATGTGTGTCCTACTACCAGCATGTGCAACAGGTGACCATAAACAACGTTGTGTTCCGTTCACATGACTTTCTCTAGCTGTTCCACTCCATGTTACCTTCATTACTTAGTCCCCTATAACTAGAAAAGAAGACGGTACTAAAGCGACACTCAAGTGCTTTAAAAAGCTGTCCCTATGCAAATGCCATTGAAAGTCGCTTCTTTCCATGGCCAGCAGTAAAACACGGATGACTTCCTGTTTGACAAAAGGGATATCTCGGAAACGGTAAGCTTTTTTACGGGTTACCAGTCACGCAAAATTAAGAGACTATAAGATATACATTCTATTTATTATGAAAATAGCTTCCATATTTTAATCGTAATCGCTAACTCATTTTTGAGAAATTATAAATTTCCATGTAAAGGGTAGAGAGATATCTTCATGTCGCAGGAGATACTAAACGTAATACCATGTTTGGCATCTTTTCGTTTTTGAGTTAGGTGTCCAAAGGCACACACACATTAACCCTTTTCTAAAACGCTTTAGCTGTGGGGGGGGGGGGGAGGTTCAGAAGCTCTCTAACATACACACACACACATTAACCCTTTTCTAAAACGCTTTGGCTGTGGGGGGGGAGGTTCAGAAGCTCTCTAACATACACACACACACACACACACACACACATTAACCCTTTTCTAAAACGCTTTGGCTGTGGGGGGGGGAGGTTCAGAAGCTCTCTAACATACACACACACACATTAACCCTTTTCTAAAACGCTTTGGCTGTGGGGGGGGGAGGTTCAGAAGCTCTCTAATACACACACACACACACATTAACCCTTTTCTAAAACGCTTTGGCTGTGGGGGGGGGAGGTTCAGAAGCTCTCTAATACACACACACACACACATTAACCCTTTTCTAAAACGCTTTGGCTGTGGGGGGGGGAGGTTCAGAAGCTCTCTAATACACACACACACACACATTAACCCTTTTCTAAAACGCTTTGGCTGTGGGGGGGGGAGGTTCAGAAGCTCTCTAATACACACACACACACACATTAACCCT